>NW_017547181.1:5103040-5177543 GCF_001854935.1 Bemisia tabaci
GGGGGGGGGGGGGGGGGGGGGCGAGAAACAGCGGGAACAAACAAACTTGACCGGCGATGTTGCCGCCCGCCAGCTTGCGGATCTGCGGTTCGTCCTGAGGTCGGACGGAAAGTTTTTACTTTTTTGAGGCGGATTCGCGGCGGGCCCATTGCCAGCTTTTGGCCGAGTCGAGAGAAAAGTTGTTTTCTGCGGATCGTATTCGATAGTGGTTCGATGTATCGTTCGGTTCGGAACGATAGAACATGACCTCGAACAGAATGTAAAAGATGTTAGTCGGAAAAGCTGAAAGTTAGAAAATTCGTGGCAAGTTCACTATACTCTTGGCCAATTTGTACTCGTACAAATCAAAAATCTATCAGAAAAAACTCGTTCTGTCAAACTACTCGATTGACTTTTGAGGCTTGTTTATGTTTTGAACCAATAATGGATATCGATATAATCTCACCCGTTTGATGTATCGAATACGGTCTACGGCTAATGGCTTGTATAGATCGTATTTGATGGTGGTTAGATGTATCGTTTGGTTCAAAACAATAGAACATCACCTCAAACAGAAAGTAAAAGTTAGAGAAGCTGAAAGTGAGAGAATTCGTAGCAAGTTCACTATACTCTTGGCCAATTTGTACTCGTAGGTATCATGCCATGTATAGATCGGATTTGATAGTGGTTAGATGTATCGTTTGGTTCAAAAAATTGGAACATAACCTCGAACAAAAATTGTAGGATCTAAGTTAGGAAAGCTTACGATGAGAAAATTCCTGAAAAAAGGAAAAATCGGTAAGAAAAAGTTTTAAAAAAAAAATAAAAAAAAAAAAAAAAAAAAAAAAAAAATTTCAATATGAGAAAATTCCTGACAATTTCACCGTTCTTTGCCATTTTGTACTCATAATAATCAAAAATCTATCACAGAAAACCCGTTCCCTCTGATTACTCAAATGACCACATGTTGAGTCCATCGATATCGATACAATCTCACCTGTTCGATGTATCGATTACGATTTATCATAATGCGAATGATTCCTGACGCCACTTACTGCTAGAGTACCCATATAGCGTGAGTGCGGACTTCCGCCGTGATAGCGAAGAGTAAAAGTTCAAAACTCAAGTTTTGAGTAAACGGGGTCAAAAGCGTCCGACCGGAAAATTTTATTGTTAGAAACCTCCGTTCTTCATCAAATTGCCGATAACCATCCAAAAGACTCCTAGAAATCGTTTGGTTGATTGAAATTCGACCGTTTTTACTCTCATGGATGCTTTCATGGTTGCGTTTTGGACACACAAAAAACACATTTTCAGATTAGAAATTCGCAGAAGAGGGCGGCACTGCACTTGGCGGCACTGTTTTGTTTGGCTCTCTGGAGGAATATAGTCACTTACTGCTTTCTTGCCAAAAACTACACGTAATTTTTGGCGCACTTACGGCTTCCTCATACGCTCGTTTTCATATAATTATGATTGTTTTAGCTATTTCATTGATTTCATTTAAAAGAGATTAGACGAATCTTAAAGGAAACTCGATTTCGAAAATTTGAGACTTACAGCTCTCCTCCCTATCACGGCGGCACTGCTGGAGTACCTATGAACTTTGCAAGGTGAAAAAAGTTGTAAAATCTTAGCAACATTGGAATGCTCGTGGTTCCTTTTTGCAAAATACAATCCAAGTCATCTCGGCAAAAAGACACTCAATTCTCACCAGGGCCGGATTTACCTACTTGCCGCCCATGGGCCGCCTGTATTTTGCCGTCCCTTTCTCATTCGTTCTGAAACTTCAATAAAAACCAACACGTGAACGTGCCGGAGGTGAGGGATGCATAAGACACGTTTACTAGTGTTGGACACATTTTTTGCAAAACAATGTACAAAACATAAATGTGGTTTAATAATTTTAACTTCCACCGCCACGCCGCGCTGATCGCACTGTATTTGGCGCAATGCGTGAAGTATTCATGCAGTCTTGTAGGCGCTATTCGTTTCCCGCAGACCACTGCTGACCGCACTGTGATTGACGCAATGCGTGAAGAATTCTGCAGTCTTGTAGGCGCTAATATGTGTTCATGCCGACCGCCGGGCCGAGGGCTTTCCCTTTTCATCTCAAATCCTCGTCATTATTGCTCTCTGCGCCGCGCCGTTCCAGGCCACATTGGGTGTTTGGTTTCTATCTTAACTCGACTAATTAAAGGTGCTGCCTCGATCTTGTATCACCGAAAGACGACAAAATTAGAAATTAGTATACTCTCAGGAAATGAGAGATTTTGTCGCCTATTCTCGTTTGTAATTTTGTTTTCGGAATCCGATTTTTTTATAACTACATTTAAATAAATGTCAAAATTTGCCGGCCCCTCTAAATTTGCCGCCATGGGCTGCGGCCCATATGATCACCTCCTAAATCCGGCCCTGATCCTCACCTAGTATAAGATTGTGCCACTTTTTTCACCTCGTAATTTATTATAAACTGATCGCCTAAATAAATTCCATCTTTACTCTTGATAAACTATGAATTCAAGCCGAAAATTACCTTTGTAACTTTAACTTTTTGCGTAATTTTAGTAATTTTATTGCAGAGAATGTAAATCGCACAATCCTAGCGACATTGGAATGCTCGTGGTTCCTTGTTGCAAAATGGAATCCATGTCATCTCGGCCATTTGCCTATTTGCCCATTCTATAGTATTAAGGAAGAACGCCGTATGAACATTCGAGAGTTGCCAAATTTTCCGGATAAAACAAGTATTTTTTACAACATCTATGCATATATTTTCTAGAAAATTTTCAGATATTTTGGATTAAAGAGCGTATATAATTGTCTGAAAATTTTGGAAAATAATATTCGCAGTTTTCCCTGTAAATTCGGTTTTCATCCAGGGTGTCTACAGGTCCGGAATTTCCGGAAAGTCCGGGAAAAGTAATGATTTTTTAAGGGTGGTCCGGAAGTACTGAAAAAGTGCGGAAATTCCGCAAAAAGGTCCGGAATTTTTTTCAAAATTTTGTCATTTTTGTCGCAATTTCAAATTTTTGAAATTTTTATATTTTCGTCAAATGGTGATACTGAAAAAGTACGTAATTTTTCTGTTGGATGAGGTATTGAATTTCTCGAGAATGTACTGAAAAAGTACTCAAAAAGTACTTATTTTTGACCAGCCTGTTTTAGTAGACACCCTGTCATCGGAGGAAACTTGGCAACGTCTGAAGGCACATACGGCGTTCTTCCTTAGCATGGGAGCATTGTAAGGCACCTCTCGGGGCTGCGGCTGGAGAATCGAGAGCTGTCGGGAGGATTCAGCGGTCCGAGCGGAGACGCGATCTGACTTATCTCCCTCCGCGGGGAGCGGGGAGGGTGGTCGGCGGGCACCGGGGGAGGGGCGCCGGCCGGGCGTGGGCAGCGAAAGGGCGCCCACAACTCACGGCCCAGTGAGCAGTAAATGAGCCGAAAAATGAAGTGTCGTCAACAGTTTGTTATTTATTCGACTCGGGTGATTTCGGCCCGATCGCCATCGCCATCGCTACCGTAATCAACTGCCCGCCACTGCCTCCTAAGGTAAAACGTCGTATAAACCTTCAGGCGTTGCCAAATTTCCTCGAATACACAGGGGGGAAAAAAATACATTGGATCTAGAGTCCACACTCTTGAAAACATTGACAAAAAAAAAATACTCTTGATGCAATCAGATTTAAGCTTAAATCAAAAGGATCAACGCTGACTTCGCGAGTTTAAATATAGGACTACACACAGTGCAGCCAGCGCAAAACGCGTATTGGCGCCTGCAAGACGGTAATGATACTCCACGCATTGCGCTTACGAGGCAGTATGCACTTAGACAGGGGAATTAGAATGAGTCACTGATAAAAAAAGATATACCGTGTGTTTTGCAAAGGTCCTGCAATCTTTCATTTTAGTGTGCGTAGTATTACCCGCACCGTTTTCGCGCTTTTAATGTGCGCATCGTGCTCTACACTGGAAAAAAAAAAAAACACATTAGATCTAGAGTCCAGACTCTTGGAAACATTGACAAGGAATAATACTCTTGATTCAATCGGATTTTTGCTTAAATCAAAAGGAAATCCGCTCATATTAAGAGGCTTGGTTCTTGATTTAAGCAAAAATCCGATTGAATCAAGAGTGTTTTTTCTTGTCGATGTTTTTAAGAGTCTGGACTCTAGATCAAAAGTGTTTTTTTTTCTATATAGTGTAAGATACACATTTCGCATAAAATCATCACTAGTACTAAAATTACGTTTATACTAAATTAAGTATAATATTTTTCCCCCGATTTTTAAGGCAATTTTGATCGCAATTCACTCTAAGATATCTGGAAATTTTAAAAGAAAATATACATACATAACTTTCCCCCGCAATAAAGTTTTTATCAGGGTAAATTTGGCAACATTCGAGTGTTCATACGGCGTTTTTCCTCAGCGTGGAAGAGCAGCTTGTCGATGTCGCCACCAGGCTTGCCAGGTACGATTCACCCTTCATCGCTTCTGATCCGACACGACGCGGGTGATGGTCGAGGCGTTGGGAACAGGCGTGCTTTACGATATATCGATTGATCAGTCATTTAAACCTATGGAAAAATATCGATAGACAGAGTATTCGCCACGAACACCTTGATAATCGATTCTTTACCATAGCTTCAAGTGGGGAAATATCGATAATCGATCATTTCTGCCTCGCCACTGGGTTGTGACGCACCCTTTTTCTGGTCGCCCTTGTTATTCCGGATTCAGAGGCGGATAAAGATGCAGAGCTACGCTTCCGTGCTAAGGAAGAACACCGTATGAACCTTCAGGCGTTGCCAAATTTCCTTTGATAAAACGCGAATTTCCTGGTAAATTTATGAATATTTTCTTCCCAATTTTTAGAGAATTTACATTCGCTGTCTACTACACAGTATCTGAAAATTTGAAGGAAAAATATTCATAACTTTCATCCGAAACAAAAATTTTATCGGAGGAAATTTGGCAACTCTCGAATGTTCATAATACGTTCTTCCTTGGCTCGGCAGTAGAATGGTTCAGGAAAAAAATGTTCGATCTTGCATTTCAGCTCCCAATAGTAATTCTGGAAAACACTTGACAAGAAAAGAGCTGAGAAAAATTTCGGGTCGATCCCGAAATTTGCAGAGGTTGCGCATCCCATTTTTTTAAAAAAAAATTGGAATTTTTCGTATTTTCACCTGCGGACAACTCTAAAACACTTCGTGCGTTCGGATATTGGCTCTCAGTAGAAAATATCAATGCAAAAATAACATATTAGAGCTGTGCGAAAAACCCCCGCTCAGAGCAGGGGACTCACTGGCTCTCGGTAGATTTTGATAAAACATTAATAGATTGACAAAAAGCTCTTTATTAGCATAAAGCCCAAAAATTTAACTAGCCGTTTTAACGAGTAGAATCCGAGATATTCCCGATTGAGCCCGGACTACTTTCTGTCATATCACAGCATGACGGAATATTTCCCTGGTAAAAATTGGCAGTAGAACCTGTGTTTAAAAATACCAAAGACCTACAGCCGACTGTAAGATTTCCAATAGTTTCTATAGCCGGCAACACAATTTCGCATAGCCTTTTATAGCAGATGGCGATTAAGCAACAGCCTGACGATAAAGTGTATGCTATCCGTTACTAATTACGGATGCTAAGATTTAATGAGTTTTTGGACTACCGCTCTCTTTTTGTGCCGTAGTATCTTGATTTATTTTTCGAGGGAAGCTCCGTATTTTTTTAGGATGCCTGCCATTCCAAATATGTTGGAGCGCCTTTAATTTCGTACGATACTGTGCACTACCTCTGGTGTGAAATAGTTGCTTCAAGCGCCGTGGTACGCTGCGGCGCAGCGCGGCGGGCGGGCAGCCAGCGCGAAACGCGCATTGGCGCCTACAAACCTAACAGGGATACTTCACGCATTGCGCAGTGCGTGAAGTATCCCTGTTAGGTTTGTAGGCGCCAGTGCGCCGCCGCTCCGCTTTGTGTTAGGCTCTAATATTTAATCTCGTGGAGTCAGCGTTGTTCAACTCATGACTTTGAAATGTTTGCACACTCTGTATGGATTATTCTCATTTTAATTGATGAAAACAAATATGAAGTGAAGGAAAATATAATGTGCGTTTTGTAAATGTATTATGGTGATTCCGTACAAACTTGCGGATTTACAAAGCACACGAATTTCTACACAATTTCTTATAGCCTTTTATAGCCGATGGCGAAAAAGCAACAGCCAGGCGATAAAGTGTGAATCCCGGTGACAGCAACTATAGCCCGTCTGTATAATTTTTTATCGCTTCGTGTAGCTCGGCCGTATGATTTTTTTCAACTTTCTACAGCCAGCTATATGATTTTCTATCGCCTTCTTCAGTCGGCTATAAGAACTCCTATGATATTTTAAAACGCAGATCCTATCGCCAATTTTTACCAGGGTTATCCCCTCTCCTCTGGTTGTTTGGCGATTTCGATCGAACAAATCAATGAGTATCCCCGGCCAAACTTCCATCAAGGTATCACAATATCGGTCAATTGGACCAAAGGAATCAAGCTACATCAGCTATTGCCAAATTTAACTGAGCAATTCAATAGTTTACATGAAAACGGTTATGTGAATTTTTCTGCAAATTTCAGTGAATTTTCTTCATAGTACGAGGCAAATTCCTTGGAATTTTCAAAGAAATCCACACACACGTTCTCTGGTGAAAATTTAAAATGCCCCGGAAATTTCGCAATACCTGATGTGCCTTGATTCTTTTCTGCTAAACGTGGTCTAATTAATATAATGGAGAATTGGCATGCGAATTTTTTATTGCTTCATCTGGAAGTGCTTAAAGAGCTGATTTCGCGGTATTTTTTGTAATTTTTTTCCGACATGGGAAATAGTATAAAAAAAGATTTAAAAGTGAGAAAATGCACCGGCTAGTGACGTCATCTGGCGGCATTTCCCATTTAAACACACGCATTTTAGCAGATCACATCATTTTGTCTCATCTTCTCCAATATTTTTCCAATGGACCACTAGACAAGGTACGAATTTAAGCAATCTGATAGATGTTCCTTAACCAGAATTTCACCTAGAACACGATTCCCGCAACGAAAATTACTGAAACCAACTCCTGACGAAGATATTAACGTTTTTATTTCACACTGTTTACGAGGAATTTGAACTGCCCGCTCACAAGAAACTCAAAACTCTAAGTGAGTCAAATCGCGCACTACAATGGTTTCAGCAAGCTTTTCAATCGAACAATGTTCATTTCCCACCATGTGTTGTTGAAACTATAAGCAATTTGCTATAACTGAGCCAAAGCGTCAAGATCGACGTTGCCAGATTTTTATATCGCAAAGACTGTCATGATAACGTTTAGCGCGCGATGTGAATCACGTGGTGCATTGATTTTTCATGAGCGGATGGTTTAAATTTGCGCATCAAGAATCATTAAATATCTTCGTAAGGAGTTGATTTTGGTAATTTTTGTTGTGCGCATCGTGTTCTACGTGAAACTTTGGTCAAGAAACATAAATCAGAATGCTGAAATTCGTACTTTGTTTAGTGGTCCATTCATGAACCAAGTGTATTCTCGTGTTCAGTTCACTCAGCAGTTTCCACTTAAACACGAAATTCATCAGATTTCAGACACCTGAAAATTCTCTTTTGAAAAATGAAGCATATGATTGATGTGGTGAGAGCTGCCAACGGAGTGAACAACGACAGGGTTCTTGAGCCTTAGTGGGATTAATTTAGTGTGGTATCGATAAATTGTTTTAACATCCCAGGAATTTAATGCGAGACTGTTTGCATGGTTCCGAGATTCCAGCGGAACGAAAGGAATCTTGCGTTACTGCCATTCACAGGAAGGGTGGCAAGCAAGACCCCAATAATTACAGAGGGATATCGGTCACAGGGACCCGAGTTAAGGTGTACGGCGAAATTCTAAAGCCGAAGTTTTCGGATGTTTCGAGGAGACAGGGAGTCAAGAGTAAGTTGAATTTAGAGCCGGTATCGGTAGGTTCACTGCCGGTGGCGCGGAGTGAACGATCGATTTTCGATTATTCCCCATTTGAAACTATGGTAAAGAATCGATTGTTCGTTCCAAGGGGAGCTGGGGAGGCTTTGGGACCATAAAAATAGGATTCCCCGGGGTCGATTACCTAGAGTAGCATTTTTATCCGGAGGATCTACGTCAGATGCAACCAAAAGGAAATAAAAGAAGGGCCACTCTGTCCGTCCTCTTCTTTAGGATATAATTTTTGGGCCTAAAGAAGACTAATTTTAGGTTTTTAGGGGTCACTTTCACGTGAAATTTTCCGCATTCTTCAATTTTAATGGAATTGAATCGCAATTCTATCGGAACCCCAACTTTTAGGATCGAGACCCCCTTTACCTCCCAGGAGGGCTGGGGGGGGGGGTTCGGGACCATGAAATTCGGATTCCGGGGGGTCGATTCCCTATTCAACTCCGCGGTCCTTGATTTCGCACGACCTGAACCAACAAAGAAAAAGGTCTGGTAAGGGTGGTCTAGGACACCCTGTACGATATCAGAGAGTATAATCATTACTTTACAGTGTCAAATCAATTCTATGCGAATAAGTCACCCTTACAGCTTGCATCGCGTGTCGTCAAAAGCTGACAAGACTAAAATATTTACGACATGAATCGATCGAAGACACGGAAAAAACACTAGATTCACTTGAGTAACTTATCACGCAGCAAATTCATGGTAATGACAACTCTACGAGAATTTTTGATGCGGAAAAATCCCACTAAAAACTCAATTACTGAACATGAAAATACAGATAAAACATTTGGCTTCCCTAACTATTTAGGTCACAAAACAACCTTTACTAAAACTGTTCTTGAAGATTTTCAAGGCGACTGACAAGGTGTTCAAGATAACTACGAAAACAGTCTAGCATAAGGATTCAATCTGATTAAGGGATGATAGGGCTGTGCTGTGACACTCTTCCGCAGCACGCATTTCACCGATTCAATTGTTTTACTTCTCACGTGGAAAATTCGAATGGTAAGAGATTAAAACTATACTTACATTATAGACACTCGGATCTAAAGCCGCTTTATAAGGGTGCACTGTACGATTTTGAAAAATACGCGCCAGAAAAATCTGATTTTTTCCATATCTTAATTTCGCGTAGCGAAGGGCGCGGAATCGTATTTGTAAGGGAATTATGCATAAGTGTTCTTTTTCATGTTTCCTCCTCGTTGGTCTGATTTCCCTCAGTACGCAAAGCATTTACATTTTAGCACTACATCCGGAGAGCGGATGGGATCCTTTAACTTCAATAGCTCTGAACGCATGTCGAAGTATCGTCAACGAATCCAAACAAGAATTATTCTACATTTACGAGGACGGATTGCATTCCGAACCACCTTTCGAGCACTTTAATCAACAGTTGCATGAAACCTCCATTAAAACTATTTTGATAACCCATCATAGTTATTTGACAAATGCTGTCAATACCGATCATGGCAAAAATATCATATTCATTCTTAACGATGTGAGAGAGCTGATGAGCTTAATTTTTTACACAGTCTCACAACCAAGACTCTTAGAAGAAAACGACGAAAATGTGAAAAATCTCAAATACGATAAAATGAGAACAGGAAATCAGTCGAAGGGTATTTTACCTCTGTACTGCGTGACTGTAGATGGGCGTTCTATTTGGACGCAAGTGGAAAAAACATGCAGTAAAGAGTTGAGACTATCATCAGCTGAATTGGAGCCAAATTCGATTCTAAGCGATCGAGTGTTTAATGCAACTCGAGGTTTGTACATCAACAAACTTTGGAATTCTAAGAATTATCTGGTTTTCATCTTAAAAAACTTCGATCTGATTCTCAAACACCCGGAATATTCAGCACTATTAAAAACAGAAAATGGAGGGCAAAAGTACGCTGTGGATATAGACCCGGTTGCTAGGTTGCTGTTCTGCTTCAAATTTTTTTGGCGCTTCTTCAGAGGACTGAAATCAGTTATTTGCCACACGCAGGGTTGTGAAAAATATGATCCCTTCACGGAAAAACTCATTACAACTAAAGGTGAGACCAATCAATATTTTTTTGACTTTTCTTGGAGCGACATGCACAGAAAATCAATCAGCACATTCTACACCTCTGGAAAAGGTCATAATTTTAAGCTTATTCCGTCTTCGTCCTCACACGTTGGGGTCGGACCGCACGACGCAATATTGAATGACTTAAAACGTGCTGTAAATTGCACATTGACGTACCCATCATATACGGAGTACATTGAAGACCAATTCATCAGCCACGGTACTGAAGCGGGCTTGAGATTCGACATTGACTTGCAGCCGATTGAGTACGGACTAAGTTTAGAAGGAACTAACTACTCCAGGTATGATTTTTCAGTCAGCCTTGATACGAGATCTCTGTGCTTTGCAACGCCACATAGTGGTTTTATGTCACAAGGTCTGGTGATTTTCAAAAGCTTTTCGCCACTCGTATGGACACTCATTGCCATTACGATTGTCAGTTTCTGTATCATTCTGGGCTCTTTCCTTTACTTACAGTGCAAAGTATTTTACTTCTTCTACCCGGACGCAGAGGTAGAATTTTACAGAAACTCATCTTCTCTGTTAACTGTTTACGCATACTTCATGTGTGGCAGCCCAGCAAACCTACGCCTAGGCCATCTTTTGACTGGAAAAGTCCTCTTCGTAATTTTTAGTTTTTCTGCATTCATCTTAACGAATGCTTTTTTGGGTTGCATGACAACGCTTCTCAGCAAGAGAGTTCCGTATCTGGAATTGGATTCACTGAAAGCCTTGGAGGAATCAGACTTGCTCATTCAAATTATGTATGGTGATGTTCAATCGGAAAAGGAAATGTTCTCTCTGCAAAACCAATCAGGGGTGTTAAGTGAGAAATTGGTGGATAATTTATACGATTACTCTTCGGCAGAATTCAGGGAATCCTTTCTGCATTATTGTAGTTTCCCCGAGGACAATGAGACTTCCGCACATTCTAATTTTACCAAAAATCGCATCACGGAGATTAAGAAGAATATTCTTTCTGTGGCTGCGATGGATGCTATGATAATCAGTGTGCCGTTCTCTTCCAACCGCAAGGAAAATGTCCGTATAACTTATGCATTTGACGTTGATTTCGAGTATCATCTAATGCAAGAGTGCCTGATTACGTATCCGGTAATGATTCCATTCCTGAAAAATTCTTTTCTCTATGATAAATTGAATCGAATAATTTATCAAAATCTAGAAACTGGGCACACGAGAAGAGCGATAGAGACTTTTGAAACCGACCTCAATGACTATCGAACCTATTTATCAGAGGGTACAGATGCTGAGGGTGGTGATCCAAAGCCATATGATCTGGACGATTTGCAGTCAGCTTTTATAGGTCTCATTCTTGGTTTATTTGTGAGTTTTCTCACCTTTATTGGAGAAATTCTCACCGATCTGTATCCAAACGCTGTCATTTTGAAATATTTGAAAACTTTAAAACTTTTCTAGACGCGCAAGCTGAGAATGGACAAAGTGCTATCAACGACGATAGAAAGCAGCTCTGCTTTCGTAAGTCATCGATGCCAGTTTTGTTTAGAGTGACTTCACTTCGGAATTCCAGGTGTCGATTTAAGCAGGCTATGGCCATTGTGCCTAACTTTCATGATTATGCCTATACAAATAGTTGCCGGGAAAATTGTAAACATTTTGGAACGTCAAACGCGTGAAAAAGAGTTCAAGACTTACGAAGCAACAGAATTCTGCGTGAAAAAAAGGAGAAAAGTCTGTAGTTTTTCTGACATTTGAAGCAAATGAAATTTTGAAAAAAAGAAAGAAAGAAGGACATCACTCCAACGCAATCCCCCCTCCCCTCTTTTCTGCTGTGTTTATCACAATTTAATTGAACCCAGGATCTTTTTGGGAAAGGGCACGAATCAAAGGGCCTATGGTTACATACAGATTTCAAGAGATTAATTCTAGAGATATTTGAACATGCTAAGGGTTATTAATCACTATAGACTTGGTGCCTTTACATGTATGTAATCCGCGAGAAAAAATTCACTTTTTAGTTAGTTAGTTTAGTTACTTTAAGTGATCACTTTAAGTTAAAATTTTCGGTTGCTCACCTGCTATGCCTGAGCCCCTTGGGGGTTTCGGAGGTTTTACTTTAAATCCTGTTGTGCTCTGCGTTGTTCCGGTTGTGTCTCCCAACAACAAAGGTCTTTTTCCCGGCGCGGCGAGACGGATTTCCTTTTCGGCGATTCGGGATCAGACTCCTCTTCTAGTTTTTTGTATCCAGGATGGCCTTTTTTCATTGCGTCAAGCCTCTTGAATGAACCTACCGAAAAGAAGAAACAACACCGGAGAAAAGGGATGCTGATCTAAAATTCTGGATGTAAAATAGTGTGCGACAACTCCCAAAACGCTAAATTAACCGCCACAGCAGTTAGTTTTACATCCTGACGATGCTAACTGCTGTAACGCTTAATTCAGCGTTTTGGGAGTCGTCACTTTTTTTTGACATCCAGAATGCTGAATTCGCATCATTCTTTTGGGTGAAAAGGTCGGCTCCAAAGTGTAGACGTTGGAGAGCATTCACCGGACCCACTAGTGAAAGTCAGTATTTTTTATATTTGTGATTTCTTCGTAACACTTACAAAAATGCAATTGCTGTTGCTGCGATGAGAAATCTGAATATAATCATTCCGGTGGTCTAGTAAATATGATTCTCTTTAATGATCGGTTAGGATTAGTTATTCTATCTTCCATTTCCTGGTTAGAAATGAGTCCTTTTTTTGGAAATCTGCATGATTGCATAGTTCACAAGAAGTTGTTTTCCGAGTCAAATGAAACGAACGGCAAAAGTACGGCATAGCTTACTATAGTTGGACGTATTTCTGCCAAACGGAACCAGTGACAGGTGGGAAACATGGGGTGGGTTCGTTGGTCGAGGGCCGTAAGAATGAATGGGAATTATAAAGCGCCAGTGACGTCAGACGTCGAGTACACCCTATTATAGATCCTTCTCCATAGGTTCAAACGGCAGAGGAATCGATAGATCGCAAAGCACTGTTCACTGTCAACCAAGTGTTCACTTTCACCTCAGGGTGTCTACTAAAACAGGCTGGCCAAAAATCAGTACTTTTTCAGTACATTCCCGAGAAATTCAGTACTTTTTCAATGAAAAATTCAGTACCTACTTTTCCAATACCTCCCATTGACGAAATTCGCAAAATGGACCACTAGACAAGGTACGAATTTAAGCAATCTGATACACGTTTCTCAACCAAAATTTCACGTAAAACACGATTCACAAAACGAAAATTACTGAAACTAACTCTTAACGAAGATATCAAAGTTTTTACTACACATTAGTTACGAGGAATTTGAACTGCCCGCTCACAAGAAACTCAAAGCTCTACGTGAGTCAAATCGCGCACTACAACGGTTTCAGCAAGCTTCTCAATCGAGCAATGTTCATTTCTCACCATGTGTTGTTCAAACTATAAGCAATTTGCTATAGCTGAGCCAAAGCGTCAAGATCGAGGTTGCCAGATTTTTATATTGTAGAGACTGTCATGATAACGTTTAGCGCTCGGTGTGAATCACGTAGAGCATTGAGTTTTCATGAGCGGGTGGTTTAAATTCATGCATCAAGAATCATTAAATATCTTTGTAAGGGGTAGATTTCGGTAATTTTCGTTGTGTGCATCGTGTTCTACGTGAAATTTTGATTTAGAAACATGTATCAGAATGCTGAAATTCTTACCTTGTCTAGTGGTCCATTTCAAAAAATTTAATTCCTCGCTCAAATTATGTCAAGGGTGACAAAGAACTCCGGACCTCCTTGCGGAATATCCGCACTTTTACAGTACTTCAGGACCGCCCTCAAAAATTCAGTACTTTTTCGTGACTTTTCGGACTTGTAGACATCCTGCACCTGGGCCATTGAGATGAAAATGGCGGTCGGCGAAGAACTAGAACGGCATTTCGTAATGAGGTACTCATGTTTGGACCGCATCGAACAGAAAAGAACCAAACCACGTCAGCTATCGCCAACTTTCATTGGGCAATTTAATGTTTTACATGAAAACGGTTGTGAGGATTTTTGTGCAAATTTCAATGCATTTTCTGAATAATATGAGGCAAATGCCTAAAAATTTTCAAAGGAATCCACTAAAACGTTCTCTTGTTAAAAATTGGATTGCCATGTTAAATTTGGAAATAGGTGGTGTGGCTTGGTTTCTTTCTGATGAACGCGGTCTATTGCAGACTCGTTTTAAAAAACCTACCAACTTTACTACGTAGGTTAATGCTACTACTGCTTCTTCTTTTACTTCTTGATTTTATCTCCTCAGGAGTCAAATGAAAAAAGAAAAAAGAGGTTTTTTTTAAAATATTTTATTACGCTCTTACAAGATAAACCACAGCTCTCACAAAACGATCTATTCGTAATGATACAATATTTACACGATTATTTTAATTTTTTTCATTTAGAAAAATGAAGAAACAAACAAAGAAAAACAACTGCAGGAAAAGGTAACTTTAATGGTAGGATCTGTTCCTAGTCTTAAATCTAAGGATTATCACTTCCAATTTTCAAACGTTTCGCAACCCCCGGACTAAGAACTTGAACTATTGAAAAAAGAAATGAGCAATCGAAGAATTATTCCAACTGTTGGAAGACAGAAAAGAGGAAAGAAGCAACAAATAAAGACGTAGAAAATTAGAGCACAGTGCTCAAAGCAAGTTTTTTCTTCTTATTCACGGTGAGTATTAATTTTGCCAATGATGAGAATAAGTAGGTACCTTGGGTAAAAATATGGAAACATGTTCCCGATTTAAGGTTCAATATGTGCCTTGCGACAAATTTAAAACTATACACAGGCGTAAGTCGTTATTTCGTTTTAGTTTTCTTCTAAAAGGAAATAACGATAAAAACCCATGATTATTACCAGGGAGGGTGAGTTTTGAACATTTTGGAAGATGATTCGGTCGTTGATCGATCAGTGAAAAGTTTCTGAATTTTCGTATTTTTTTTTCTTTTTTTTTTTGAAAAATCCTAATTTTACATAGAGCTGTAGTCTATTTATTGTTCTCACACACTAGGAGACCAAATAACACTTAGAATAACTTTTTAGGCAAATCTAGAGTGATTATCAACAACGCTACATTCTCTTAAGACGTGCTGTTAAGTTATTTCAAAGTATCTCTTTGTATTTTCTTATAAACGAATATCCAATGAACTACAGCGTGATATGAAATTCCGGATTTTACTTAAAAAATATTTTTAAAGACTCTTGAGGTCTAAAAATGGACTTAGTAATTCTTTATGTGTAATTACAAAAATAAAAAAATAAAAGAAAACAAAAAAAAAACTTAAAAAATGTTCAGAATTCCAGAAATTATCGATTGCGACGATCAAATCGACATCCTAAGTACTATAGAACCACCTGCATGTACACGAATAACGACTGTTACGAATTATTCCGTCAAATTTAGCACTAAAATCAACCAGGCTTGATTTAACCGGAATATTACAAGAAATATTGAAGGATACTGTTTACGATGAAATAAGATATTATCCATCTGTGCCAGACAGCCTATCAACTGTCTCACGGCCTCAGTGCACCAGTTTAAGCTTGTAGCTTGTTATCAATAAAGCTGCTTAACATGGAAAAGCTCTCCGACGACCAGAGGTAATTTTGCAAGTTGGCAGCACTGTTTTTTCTGTTTAAATCGATTGAAAAATCGATTTTAGGCGAGGTAAGCTGCCTAATTGAAAATCGATTGTTTTGCATGTATTTAAAATGGTGAAAAACAGTATTGCCAACTTTTAAAAATCGCAACAGTCGCAACTTGCGGAATGACGAAATTTACGAGCTGTTGAACGCACGTGTACTCATAGAAAATCGAGCAAATAAGCATCGGTCCTCAAAAATTCGCCATCGAAGAAGTATGAAAACGATCTTGAAAATTGCAAGTCCAAACTTAAAACTAGCTAAAATTATGAAATAAAAAATAAGAGTGAGAACCGAAAAAAATGAATGTTTCGTGGTTTTCGGCGACCGACATCCTTTCATCAGACACAGCAAAAAGTTAAAAAAAAAAAAAAAAAAAAAAAAAAAAAAAAAAAAAAAAAACACCGAAAGAAGTGGTCAAAATAATGCTATCTTCTGCAATTCATCATTTCCCGCGCAAAGGAACGTAACTGTATTTCAGGGTTGCGCAATTGGCTCAAACAATTTGGATTTATTACAAGAATGTACCTGTGTAATTGTTGCAAGACATTTGGCTGATTTTTTCATGGAATCAGAAGAAAAATCAGTGAAATTTTCAGTTAGAAATGCCCAAGATTCTCCTGATAAAAATGCAAGTTGCGAGGAGAAATTCGGCAACGTTGAAATGTACTTACATTCTTTCGCGAGGGAAAGGTTGAATGCATAGTTCCCCAGTCGAAATAATGTGACTGAACTTTACAAAATTCCCTGTCGCATGTTTTGTTTTCGCTAGGATACTGCTAGGCGTTTCTGCCTACAAATTTCACTGATATTTTTTTGACCAAACGCAAAATCAGGATAATTTTGGATAGAAATAAAATTGCACAATCATATTTTAAAAAAAAATTGAATTGCTAAGTCAATTTCGCGACTTTCTGAAGTTATATTCCTTTGTCTGGGAAATGACGAACTGTGAAGCAATTCAACGAAAACTGAATCAACGGGTTAAGTCAACAGCCTTAATTACTACTTTGAGCCTTGAGCTCATACAGTGTAACTTCGATAGGGCAAAATTTCAAACAGTCTCCTGTAAAAATATACTGTTATTGAGCAAATTTTAACTTAAACTATAGTTTCAGATAAACATTTTGTGATTTTTTGGTCGTGATATCCAAAAAGCCTCCACCTGTTATTAGAGCCTCGAATCTCATTTTCTCTACGGAAGAAAGGGAATCTCTGAGATAATTTGAACTAATCACTCCCTGATTGTCGTTTAAAATAGGCTCCTCTTTTCTCTTGGCTTATGATCTCGATACGAGTGCATAGAATTTCTAAGTTGACCGCCAATGATAGGTCAAATGATGAGGTCATCATCACCGTGGATGGGAAATGAGTTTTAATGACAATACATTTAAACGTGAAAAATTGAAAAGAAAACTCGAGGACTGATTCATCTCTTCTTAAGTAGCTTATTGAATGATTAAGCAAACAGAGGTAGTACTTGGTACAGATCACTGGTACTTATTGGATGAAAAAAAAACCAAAAAATATTTCCTATGCGGTTAGTGAATGAAATTGTGCAGATTAAAATAAAGCTTGGGTTCTTATTCATATTTGGGCAAATTTTTTTGACGGTAAAATTGTAAGGAAAAATCTTGGGATATTTTTCTTATCTTCACAAATGAACCTGAGCACTCGCAGTTTTTTTCTCTCTGGATAATAGAGACTTTCTCCTTTGATTCTGACCTGGGATGAAGGAATACTCTGTAGAAATGGACTTGCTGACAATTAAACGTATCAGTTGCACATCTCAGGAACATCTTGCTTATTTAAATAATAGATTCCGGGTGCGTTTAAAGGATTACAGTCGGTAATTATTATTGTGAGTCACAAGAACAAGTTATCTTCAATCGATATGGCGGGCATCGTACTAGACCTAATAAAAACGCATAGTTTTTTCAACGACTGCTGAGACTCATATCTGTCGGAAAGAATTGCATTTGGAAAAGCAAAAATGTAAAAACAATTCAACGATGATGACTACTATTTTTCAAAATTCAATGCATGCTTCATCATTAGGTGTGTTGAAATTGCCTTAAACATGATGTCGAAATTGAGGCCTCTCTGAAAGTTTCATTTGAAATTGTTGACCAGAAAATAACCACGTGGGGTAAGATGTGCAATTAAATGTATTAATATTACCTTAAACATGGTGTCAAAGTTGAGACTTCTCTGAATGTTCGACTTGAAATTATTGACCAGAAAACTAACATTCAGAGTAAGATGTGCAACTGACCCATTGATGTACCAGATTACTAAATAAAAATAACTTCCTCTTAGATTAAAAATAAAGGTTGGTCAGGTTTCAACCCGAAACTTATTCATAGCATGATTTCAAGCATAATTTTGGGCGTGGATACCTAAGGACTGAAACTAATTGTTTTCAATTAGTCCGACTATTCACCCATGCTGTTATCAGGGCTTGCCAAAAATAAAAATATACTTCAAATTTAAAAGAACCCTAAATTAGCTCAAATTTAGCGAAGTTAAGTGCGATATCGTGTGACCAAACTTTTACATATCATCCTCAGCCGTGAAAAAATAAAAAACAGAATTCTCACAAAAAATGAAGTTTGAAGAAACTTTTTCTTCTGTTGTTGACGAACAAGCTTTTATACGTATGCGCATGATGCACGGCAATCGTTTCAACTTTCAGGGTTTTTAGCAACACTGACAACCGTTACAACATATTCGGTTCTAATCTGCTATTATCGGTACAATTAAGAAGAATCTTGCTGGAATCTTCACTACATAGATGGAAAATATTGTAGATAACATTCCAACTCTCCAAAGAACGAACTTACACTAAGACGGTCATTTTCGGTAAATTTGCCGCGATTTGCGGTAGCATAATTGAATTTTTTGTTTTTTTGAAATACCGTTTTTTTTTTGAAGTGTTGTAGGTGAAGACAAAAAGCATTTGTTTCTTTTAGCGGAGGCAATGAATATCAAGACAAAAAGGCACTTTCTTTTCTCCACATAGAAAAAAAAAAAAACACTTTGCTTTCATTCGAATCCTTGCAAAATACTTAATCACATAGAACGTTTCAAAATTCAACTCATAAAAGAAATTCACGACTCGCGAATTTCAGCGTCAGGTGTTACTTTTTCATTTTAGGGTTAGTTTTCGAAACTTCATTGTATTCTGCATCATATAATGATTGCATTAAGAGGCTAGAGTAACCTCACTCAATGGCCACGTAAGCTTCCTTCAGCTCTTACTTACGACACGAACGGCTAAACGATTACCGACAACATGGACGTCTAAGAAGACAGAAATTACAAGTCCTTGGCGTCTCAATAAAGGAGACCCAGTTTCAATTTGTTGATTAATTAAGTTATATAGCAGTAAAACAATGGGTTTGGCTTATCGTAAATAACAGTAAATTTACCGCTAACAACCACACCAAATGGGCGATACTGATAGAAGCAGCATTAGCGCATTTCATGCTGCCTATTTTCTTCATGCGAATATTTTTATCAGCCAAAAGTTATGAAAAATAAAGCTTTGAAATTTTTTCAGCTATATGATGTTCAGTCAAATCACTAAGTTCCAGCGCAAGAAGATTGCTTCACTTTCATTTAACAAATAAAAAATGGAAAAAAAAATAAATAAATAAAAAGAAAGAAAAATCAGGCAACATGTAATGCAGTTAGGCGTACTTCTGTAAACGCTGTGAAAGTAATATTATCTTCGCCTAGTCGATTACTTAAGCGTACTCTCTAACTCGGTGCGAAAGTCCCTTCCGACTATGAAATTTCTCGTAATTTCAAGCAATGAAGAACCCTAGTTCCACGCATCACAGATCATTACTTAGCATAGAGAAACAGCGGAAGGTAATTGTGACTTAGCTTTAGCAGCCATTCTTAGCGCCACTTTCAGATTTCATGTTGTAGGATACAAATTTTATTAATGAAGAAAAAAGGACTTGACACGGACGGATAGGTCAACGTGCGTTACTTAACTTCCTTGCGTCTCAGATCCACTCCTTTAGACCCGCAACATACCATAGATTGTTTCTTGACCCTAAAACGGCAGGTGTAGGACAAAAAGAAGTTAGATGACGCCGATTGACGGGGTTGGCACAGAATTTGGAAAATTAAATTCCCTGACATTTCCCTGACACATTTTGGTGAAATTCCCTGGCAATTGAACAAAAGTCAGATTTTTAAAAAGACATACTTAGGAAAAGTTTTTAGGCAAATTGATTGTTCGAAACGTCAAACCCACTCGAGCAAGCAAATGGAGGTGATTTGACAATTTTTCCCTGACATTTTCGTCACACTGGAAAAAAAAAGGCATTTGATCTAGAGTCCAGACTCTTCAAAACAACGACAAAAAAAAAATACTCTTGATTCAATCAGATTTAAGCTTAAATCAAGAACCAAGCCTCTTAATTTGAGCGGATTTCCTTTTGATTTAAGCTTCAATCTGATTGAATCAAAAGTCCTTTTTCTTGTCAATGTTTTCCGTAGTCTGGACTCTAGATCCAATGTGTTTTTTCCAGTGTGACATTTCCAACTTTTTCCAGACTTTTCTAAATTCCCTGACATTTCCCAATATTCCCTGACTGTGGCAACCCTGGATCCCCTAACCGCCTCGCGTCTCGTTTTTCCGCGGAAATTAATTCACAATTACCTTCCCTTCTCCATGCTCGCTAAGTTGAGGGAGAGCCAATCTCCCAGCAGCCGCCTTCGACGGCGGTCCAGCGCAATCCCGAACGCAGGCGCCGAACCGGTCTCACTGCACAGCCGCGGCGTCCCCGTCTTCAGAACCGGTCCGCGTCGACTCCTCAGGATCCGCCTCGGGGCTGTCGGCCTCGTCCCTGGGCACAACGACGAAGGAACTCATCTGAATCTCCTCCTGGGCGGAGGCGGCGCCCGCCGCCTCCGCGTCCTCCTCGGTCGTTCGCGGCGGCTCGAGGGCGGCGGTGTTGTTGTTGGTGGCCGTGGGGCTGTTGTTGTTGTTGGAGGAGGTGGCCGAGAGCTGGACGGAGCCGAAGAAGGAGCGGATGCGCGACATGTTGGGCGTGGCGGAGGTGGGCATGCCGAGGAGGTCTTCGGCGATGGCCTCGAAGGTCGGGAGGGTGGTGTTGATGCGGAGGCGCTGCTCGCCGCCTCCCCGCCCCGCGGTCGTGGTGACGACCCCGCCGCCGCTGTTGCTCCCGTTCTGCGCCCGGTTCACCTGCGAGCGGACCACCAGCTGCACCTGGGCGTGCTGCTCGATCAGCGGCAGCTCGTAGTGGTGGAAGAAGTAGAGCATCGAGTGCTGCAACAGAAATCAGTGACGCCGATGTTCATAAGCATGCGAGAGGCAAGAATATTACTCTTTCACAGGTTGCAAAGATAGTCCACGGAGAAAAAAACTTCGTTCGTGGGACCCGAAGTTTAGGTCATATGGATCTCTGAAGTTTTCAGATTGAGCATCTGAACACTTCAGGTCTAGCTGTCGAGGTTCGGATCACACATCTGAAACTTCAGCTCTTATATCTGAAGTACTTCGGTTTTCACCCGAAAAACTTCGGTTCTCACAAATGAAATACTTCAGATGTGAGAACCGAAGTTTCAGATGAGTGATCCGAACCTCGACGGCTAGACCTGAAGTGTTCGGATGCTCAATCTGAAAACTTCAGAGATCCATATGACCTAAACTTCGGGCCCCACGCACGAGATTTTTTTCTCCGTGCGGACTTAGGTGAAACAAGGAACTGAAGTCACGAATGGGAAGCACCCGGCGGGCTGATCGTTGCAATTTGTAGACAAAGCTGTAGATAAAGAAGACAAAAGGGTGTGGAGGGATCTTACTGGTGGAAGCGGGTAGTTGCAATGGACAATGGACCTTGAGTCAGACGCGCTGACCACTAGATCAACTCGGTTCAAGCTATAATAAAACACGTGTGGTATATAGGAAAAAATTCCGAGCTTTCCTGCGGAATTTCTGCACTCCGTCAGTGCTTCCAGAACGCCCTTAAGAAATTAGTGCTATATCCAGACTTCCCAGAAATTCCGGACTAGTGGACACCCTATTTGGCAACACTGGAATACAGTTGTGCTCTTTATCAACATGTGCCCACCAAGGTTCAGGTCGGTCCGTTCCCTCTCTAATAACACCGTCCCGGCGCACAGTGGATCGAATCAATTAGAGGAATCGAACATGAAATTTCTGACCAAAACTGCAAATTTTGATGTTTATTTTGTCACATTTTAAATTTTAAGGGGTGCTCCTAAAAGGAAATTTCACGAAGAAATCAATGAAACACTTTCAGAACCTTAAAGTTTTGTATAAACGGAGTTATAAGTGTTTAAAGTTTCAAAATTATGTCCTACCTCTCTTATCGAGTCGATCCACTGAGCGTCGGCTCCCTTCAAATTCCGACCCGGAATACGCACTGCCATGCTAAGGAAAAACGCCGTATGAACCTCCAGGCATTGCCAAATTTCCTCCGATAAGGCACGAATTTATTGAAGAAATTGTAAATATATTTCTTTAAACTTTCGAGACTATTTTGTTCGCAATTTAAGCTAACACATCTGAAAATTTTGAGGAAAAATATAGATAGATTTCGTCAAAAGTACACGTTTTATCTGGGGAAATTTGGCAACTCTCGAATGTTCATACGGCGTCTTTCCTTAGCGCGGCAGGATGCGCAGCACCGCGTCACCGCCTTTTTCCGCGGGAAAACAATCGGAAAATCAGGGGGACGCGCCGCCGCGGGATTAAGTGCGTGCGGCGAAAAGAACCCCCCCCCGTCGCGGGAGGGGGCGGGGGAGGTAACCGGGAGCATCGAGTTATGACTTTTAACAATGTAAAATGCGATTCGATTAGGGCGCTCGCGCTCTCTCGCACTCGCACGGGCGGCGCCACCCTCTAGCTCGCTCTCATTCGATTATGATTAAACAGTGAAGAGCCAATGACATAATCAAATTTATATGCAAATGCGATATCGGGTCTCCACTCCCGACACCTCCCTCGCCCGTGACCCCCCCCCCCCCCCCTCGCGACGTCACGTGCCGCCTCCTGTTTACGCTCGTCGTAGTAGCGGGAACGGATGGGGGGTGGGAGAGAGGGGAGGGGAGGGGAGGTTGGCCGCGAGGTGAGCGGAACGCATGTATGCAGTTTTGAGGGTGGCCGGGCGGAATAGACGCTATTAGTGCCACGTTACAGAAAAGCGATATATGTACATCGATTTTTTCACGTTGGTAGCATTGAAAGAGGCAGGATGTCTGGTTTTTTTTAAAATGGGAAATCCTGATTTTTCCTGATTTTTGACTGCTAAATCCTGATTTCATAATTTTTCCAAATCCTGATTATTTTGCGGAGAAAAATTAGGAAATATAACTTCACAAAAGTAGCTCGAATAAAAATTCGGTCGGACGGCCGACTTTTCTCAAATCCTGATTGTATGACCATTTCTTCATTGAATCCTGGTGGAATCGGGATTTAATCCTGGTTGACCTAAAATCCTTTCTGGTATGCAACAAATTCACTAAAATTTGTACAGAAACCTGCACAACCGTTTTCATGTAAAAAATTAAACTACCCGATTAAATTTGGCGATTGCTTTTGTGACTTGGCTACTTGTCTGCTCAACACGGTCCGGTTCTCTCTTGGACGGTTCCAAAAAAACAACTTCATCGGCCTGAAACGATAGTACAAAACACCAGTAATGCGGGTGTAACACAGCGAAACGTCCCGGGTTTTTTATTTTTTGTTTTTGCGGCTCAAGTCCGATACTAGGTTGATTTTGTCCTTGGAAGCTCCCTTCACTGATAAAAATGAGCCGTTGATTTGGAGTTAAATTCATATGGTTTACATCGTGCAGAGGTGCATTTTCTTTTTCAATGTATGCGGGGTCTCGTATTTCTAAGTATGGATGCGATATTACATTGTGCGGTCGCAATTTCTTCCTTAAGTGAATGAAAGTATTCACAACTATTTTCATTAAAATTAAGCGCGAGTACAATGATTTTCTTCGAAAGTAAATGCGCTTTGTGGTATCTCTCAAAAATAATGCGCTTTCAATGCTCCTACGTAAGACTAAAACATTTAAAGAAAGGAATTTTAGATGGCGATAATTGATACAGAGTGCACAAAAACTTCAAAATCATAAGTTGGAAAAATCGCACTCCGCGAGTATGAATGGCAGATCCCATGCTCTATGAGGCCAGCTCGACACGCATATTGGCGCCTGCAAGACTACATGGATACTGCACACATTGCGCGTACACCCCAGTGCGCAGTGCGCACTTCAACAACAGCTACATTGTTGAAGTAAACTGTTGGGACATGATATTACCCGATTCCAAACGGTCAGCGTTCTTGGACTCCGTTAGAATTACCCGTTGGCTTATTTGTTTACTTACGAAAGCCTAACGTTTCTACCAAAAGCTCAACGATCTCAGACAGGAGGTCGAATCAGATAAGTTTACTTCGACAACGCAACCATAGATAAATAAAAGAAAATGCACTGCGTGTTTTGCAGAGATTATGCAATCCTAAGTTTAATTGTGCGCAGTATTACATGATGCGGTTGAGATTCCTTCCACAAAAGTGAATGAAAGGGTTCGCAGCTATTTTCACTAAAATTAAGCGCAGATACAATAATTGTAAATAATAATTATGCACAATAAAAGGTACAATAATTTTCCCCGAGAGTAAACGCGCTTATAGTATGTCTTAAAAGCAATGCACTTCCAATGCTTCTATTTCAGACTACAACATCTGAATATAGAGATTTTAGACTACGACAATCGATACATGGTGCACAGAAACTTCAAAATCACTAGTTGATCGACGCTGATTCCGCGAGTTTAAATGTAGGGCTACACATGGTGCGGCAAGAGCAGAACGCGTATAGATCGTATTCGATACATCAAACGGGTGAGATTGTATCGGTATCGATTGGTTCAAAACATAAACATAGCCTTAAAAGTAAATTCAGAAATCTGAGAGAACGGATCTTTTGAAACATATTTTTTATTCTTTTGAGTACCAAATGCCAATGCAAAGTGAAATTGTCAGGAAATTTCTAATTTTCAGCTTTTCCAATTAAAATCCTTAGAGTTAGGTTTGAGGTTATGTTCTATTGTTTTGAACCAAACGATACATCGAACCATTATCGAATACGGTCTATTGGCGCCTGCAAGACGGCAATGATACTTCACGCATTGCGCGTACAACGCAGTATGCACTTAGACAGGGGAATTAGAATGAGTCACCGATAAGAAAAAATGCGATAAATAAAATAAAATATACCGTGTGTTTCGCAAAGGTCCTGCGATCCTTCATTTTAGTGTGCGTAGTATTACCCGCACCGTTTTCGCGCTTTTAATGTGCGCATCGTGCTCTACGCGTCACGCACCTTATTGGAATCAGTGAGTGCGTACAAATTCAGGATTGGGGCGCCTTCAATTTGAGTGATTACTCCCGCTTTGCCGTTAAGTTAGTTTAGTTGCGTGACCTAACTTAACCCAACCTGGCACGGTTGCGATCAGTATGTGAGCTTTGTGACAGATCTACGCGGGCATATTCTATCATAACAAAGACAGAAGGTGTTCCAACGTCCCAGAATTACTTCGCACTTTGAATTTTTCGCGACCTTAATTGAATCAGTGAGTTCGTAAACACACCAACTCGGGAAAAAAAATTGTTCAGGAAACACCTAAAACTGCGCAGCGGGCGAAGAAGTTAGTTTAAGAAAAACCTTTTTGGTGCCAAAGGACAAGTACTCAGAGACTTTGTAAAGCACCAAGTGAAATCGATACACCATGTTTGATGACAGAGAATTAAGCGTTTAAAAATTTCCGAGTTGGTGTGTTTTTGTTCTCACCGACTGTCAGATACTGATTTTTCATAGTCTGCCCTAAAAAATGTATATTTCTTGACCTGAATAACGCTTGAATATTTATATAACTTGTCGGTACAAGGTATACTGAACCGAAGAAAGAAAACCGCAAAATCGGATGGTCACCCGTTTCCCTTGAAATGGCCAAAAATTGGTATTTCTAATGAAATACTTCGATTCTTCCCTTTTCCCGTCGCTGTTTCGAGCACTTCCGATTGCAATTTCGAAATTTTCTATTGCGTGCAGATGCTTCTATCCATAAGTGTTACTAAGCCGTAAAAAAGTGAAAATCGAAAAAAACCGAGTTGGTGTGTTTTCGAACTCACTGATTCCATTAAGGTCGCGAAAAATTCAAAGCGTGAAGTAATCCCGGGACGTTGGAACACCTTTTGTCTTTGTTATGATAGAATATACCCGAGTATTGTGATTCTGATCAGTCACAAAGCTCACATACTGATCGGAACCGTGTCAGGTTGGGTTAAGTTAGGTCACGCAACTAAACTAACTTAACGGCAATGCGGGAGGTATCACTCAAATTGAAGGCGCCCCAATTCTGAATTTGTACACACGAGTTTAGGTTTGCACATGTTTCCCGTGACCTTTGCAAACCTGATACAGCATTTTCCCTTGGCAGTTTCTTAAAATTGAAGAAATACGATGTTACGGCTGGAAGAAAAAAAAATAAAGGTTTTGCATTAAAAGTCTCTGACTTTTCAAAGTGTTCTCTAACTTTTTACAAACTTGCCTAAAACGGAAAATCGAAAAAAAACCTGAGTTGGTGTTTTCGAACTCACTGATTCATTCGGAACAATATATTCGCAGGTCAAAATTTGCTCACGGCTTAGTGGCCCATGCGATTTATTTTCCCTCGATCAAGAGGATTGCATTTTGCAAAAAGGAACCACTAGCATTGCAATGATGCTAAGATTGTGCAACTTCATCTTTTGCAATAAAATTGCGGATATCGTGAAAAACTATGAAATTTAGATGGTAATTTTTGTCTTAAATTTACAGTTTTTAGCGAGTAAAATAGAAACTATTAATGGATAATTGGGTTTTTCCTCCAAGACAAAAGAAGTTGCACAATCTTAGCGACATTGCAATGCTAGTGGTTCCTTTTTGCAAAATGCAATCCAAGAATGAAACCTTCAGATGGATTGCATTTTGCAAAAAGGAACCACTAGCATTGCAATGTTTGCTAAGATTGTGCAACTTCTTTTGTCTTGGAGGAAAAACCCGATTATCCCTTAATAGTTTCTATTTTACTCGCTAGAAAATGTAAATTTAAGACAAAAATTACCATCTAAATTTCATAGTTTTTCACAATTTCCGCAATTTTATTGCAAAGGATGAAGTTGCACAATCTTACATTGCAATGCTAGTGGTTCCTTTTTGCAAAATGCAATCCAAGTATAAAACCAAAAAAGGCCAAGTTTGTGTGTTTTCGAACTGACTGATTCATTTGGAACAATATATTCGCAAGTCAAAATTTCAAGGTTTAGTGGCCCATGCGATTTATTTTCCCTCGATCAAGAATGAGACCTTCAGATGTGATACCCTTTTGAATCGAGGTTATTCGCGGAAAATCGAGACGGGATCGGTTCGGGCGGGCAAACGACGGGTCGCCATGCGCCCAGACAGGTGTAAAGGGGCTAATTAAGGCCCGGAACCGCGGAAGCAGGAAGTCGCGGGGTTCAACCGACTCGGGTCCGGCGCGGGCGACGCGGAAGCAGGAAATTGCCCATCGCGCCCGCCGTCTCGATTCCCGAAACCCACTCCTTTTCGGCGACTTAATTTCGTCCAGTCGAAACCCGAGTTCGAAGGGTGAAAATTTAATGAGAGACGCCTCTCTACTGCGCGTCTCTTGCCATGTGCGTGGCGGTTGAGATATGACTGTCGCAGCGCTCCCATTTCCCGGAACTACACTGGAAAAAAGAAAAAAAACATTGTATCTAGAGTCTAGACTCTTGAAAACAATGACAAGAAAAAGGACTCTTGATTCAATCAGATTTAAGCTTAAATCAAAAGGAAATCCGCTCAAATTAAGAGGCTTGGTTCTTGATTTAAGCTAGATTCTGATTGAATCATGAGTACTTTTTCTTGTCGATGTTTTTAAGAGTCTGGACTCTAGATCCAATGCGTTTTTTCCCCAGTGTAGTACCGCATTTTGGAACTTTCGAGATTTTCCCGAATATTTTTTCCCGACCTTCAGAAATTTTCCGAATTTTTTCTCCCGGAACTTTTGAAATTCCCGGAATGTTCCGGATCTTTTGCGTTTTCCGGAAATTTCTCGGAACTTTTGAAAAAAATCTAAAACGAACCCCGTACTGGAAAAAAAACACATTGGATCTACAGTCCAGACTCTTAAAAACATCGACAAGAAAAAAAACTCTTGATTCAATCAGAATCTAGCTTATATCAAGAACCAAGCCTCTTAATTTGGGCGGATTTCGTTTCGATTCAAACAAAAATCCGATTGAATCAAGAGTATTTTTTCTTGTCAATGTTTTCAAGAGTCTGGACTCTAGATCCAATGTGTTTTATTTTTCCGGTGAACTTTCGAGATTTTCCCAAATATTTTTTCCCGACCTTTAGAGATTTTCCGAATTTTTTCTCCCGGAACTTTTGAAATTCCCGGAATGTTCCGGATCTTTTGCATTTTCCAAAAATTTCTCGGAACTTTTGAAAAAAAATCAAAACGAATCCCGGAACTTTCGACGGCCGTAAACTGGGATAAAACGGAGCGAAAAGTTCCGAATCCCGGAAATTTTGACGGACATGGGATGAGAGTACTAGGCTATCGTTTGGACTTTCTCGTTTGAAACCTTAGTCTGCGGGCTGATTGTTGAAATTGATAGAAAAAGCTATAGCCAAAGAAGACAATAGGGATATGGAGGGATCCTGTTGGAGGAAGCGAGGGTTGCAACGGAAATAGGATGTTAAATAATAGACCAACTAACGGTAGACCACGAGAACCCTATAGTTAATCCGCCATCAAGCCCCTTAGTCCATAAGAACCACTGATTTCAACCAAGAGGATCAATCCAGACTCCCAATGTCTTCTGTGTCTAAAGCTTTGTCTATCAACTTCATCAATCAGCCCGCTAAAGTATTTTTAGCAGTATACGTTCGAAAATTGATGCACACTATAGTCTGTCCCAGATACGAAGAGCCCTGGAAAATCAGAGTAATGGAGAATTTGCACGCAATTTTTTTATTGCTTCATCTGAAAGTGCCTAATGAGCTGAGTTCGCAATATTTTTCATAATTTTTTTCTGACATGGGAAATTGGAGAAAAATTGATTTAAAAGTGAGAAAATGTGCCGCCTTGTGACGTCATCTGGCGGCATTTCCCATTTAAACACATGTATTTTAGCAGAATCGGTTATTTTGTTATATCTCCTCTAATAGTTGCTCAATTTATGAATCAAGGGTATCTTCGTGTTCAGTTCACTCAGAGGATTCCACTTAAACAGGAAATTCATCAAATTTCAGACCCTTGCAAATTCTCCATTAGCACTATTTGGCGGGTTGGGGTGCCTCGACCCTCGTCACCTGTCATCTAGTCGCCTCTCACATGCGTCGCACAGAGGGTCGCAAGCCACCTTGAGGCAATGCATACTCCCTTCGCATCTTTCCGCGATGGTTTTCCCCGAGGCCCAGGAGCGGATTCCCGGCGTAAGACGCCAACGCGCCGCGGAGCTCATAACCAACCCTCTGTACGGTGCGGGGTTTGCTCGGTGATTAGTCGGGCACAATAGAACGAACGATACCTTGCTTCTACATAGTGCAAATTATTCTGATTTTCCAGGGCTCTTCGTAGCTGGGACAGACTATAAGGTTTACAATGGTTCGCCACGGCAAAAAATACGAAATATAAAGGGAAAATGGTATATCATTTGTTTGCATTAAAATGTACACATTACACATTGTGTTGCATTTACTCTGTTAAATTCTGAGTTCTCTAATCATACAAGTATTTCACGATACCGATCAAGATAAGGAAGATATCAGCGGGCCGATTATTGAAACTTATAGACAAAGCTATAGACAAAGATGACAAAAGGGATTTGGAGGGATCCTATTGGTGGAAGCAGGTGGTGGGACAAAGAAGGTAGGTAATAGACTAACTAACGGCAACCCACTGAAAACCCGACAGTTAGTCCATCATTTTCTTCCTTAATCTATAAGAACCGACCGTGTCAACCAATAGGATCGCTCCATACTTCCTAGGTCTTCTTTGTCTATCGGTTTGTCCATCAGTTTCAATAATCGGCCCGCTGTACCGCAAAGATTCTCCAGCGTCGCGGAGTGAATGAGCGCAGGAAAAGAGCTATCCAAGATTCGTCTCCGGCTGTCCTCAGGGATAATGGTTGTTTTTTTCCCTTTTCCCTTTTTTTTAAAGCGGGGAATGCACCGGAGCAGATAGGCAAAAGGCACTTCGTCGGGTAAATAGCCGCTTCAGATCGTCAACGATAGAGGAATCGGGGGACGGAGACACCCCACTCTTCCCGATAAATTATGACGAGGAAATGAAGAGCTAAGGAACGCTGATACACCCTCGCGGTAGTATTTTCAGACCCTCGGGGGTGTTGTCAGACTGTCCTCGTGAATGGACCTCTAGACAAGGTATGAATTAAAACACTACAGGAAAAACATACTCACTGGAAAAAAAACACATTGTATCTAGAGCCCAGACTCTTAAAAACATCGACAAAAAAAATACTCTTGATTCAATCAGATTTAAGCTTAAATCGAGAACCAAGCCTCTTAATTTGATCGGATTTCTTTTTGATTTAATCTTAAATCTGATTGAATCAAGAGTCCTTTTCTTGTCAATGTTTTCAATAGTCTGGACTCTAGATCCAATGTGTGTTTTTTTTTCCCAGTGTACTTTCTCTTCAGAATTTCATTAGGAAAACGGAAAACCACGACAGGAAGTCTAGAAATCAACTTCTGAACAAAAAATAAGTTACAATGAATGAAATAGCTGTTAAAATTTCACTATGATTAAATGTATTGCATCTTGGAAAAAGGAACCAAGAGCATTACAATGTTGCTAAAATTGTGCAACTCCTTTTGTCTTGGAAGAAAAACCTGCTCATCTATGAGCAGTTTTTGTTTTACACCCTAAAAACTGCAAATATAGGACAAAAATTACCATGTAAATTTCTTTTTTGGCATGATTTCAGTACTTTCACTGCAAAGGATGAAGTTGCATGATCTTAGTAACATTGCAATGCTCTTGGTTCCTTTTTGCAAAATGAAATCCAAATATCCGACATACGAAATGAAGTATATGATCTGACTTCCGTTCGAACTATGTTTAATAGAGGCCGTCTCTAAATTACGTAACGTTTNGGGGGGGGGGGGGGGGGCGAGGAGAGCGTTACGACATGATATTTTTACGAGTTAAAGGATAGGGACCTACGTCACAAAAAAGGGAGCGGCTCTTTAAACTAGTAAATATCTGGCTGATTTCCAAACTTCTCTCTGTTTGAATCATGTTCTGGCAGAAATTTTGAGGAGAAAACACGTGGCCTTCTCCACTAGTTCATACCTCGTCTAGTGACCCCTTATTTTGGTCGCGATAATATTGTAGCGCTGTTACCGGCACCGGATCAAAGTAGTTAATTATTACCACGAGAAAGGCATTGTAACTTCGACTAAAAAGGAGGGTGAAATCCATAAATCTAATTCCTAAAAAATAAAGAAGTTGATTCACCATGATACGGTGGAATACGCTTCCATTCTGCACCTGTTCAATCACACAGACACTTCTAAAACATCACTTCTGGGCGATAAAAATATTTCAACGGGAAACATAGTGCTGACGACTGATTAGATAGTGCTGAAGACTGATTAAATAGTGCTTGAAACATTCTAAAATTCCGAGGAAATTAAGGCCCTTTATCAAAGAGCAGTAGGTATTCACAGCTCACTTTTGCCTGTCCAAATAAGGAACATAGGAGCCACTCTACAGGTTCAGTTACACGATCAAATTGAGCCATCAAACTGAAGCTCTGACTGATGGAAAAAGACCTGAGGTGAGGATGCGACCAATGAGAGGCCCACTTTAATGGCTCAATTTGATCGTGTAACTGAACCATACTTTTGAAAAGTCGATGCATCCGCAAAAGCAGAGTTTGATGAACATTTCAAAATGATCCCGATCATCTTAAATGGCGCCCATAAATGTTCGCTTTCGGTTGAAGCCGCTAACTATTTCGAATTCTGTTCCCTCATTTGAGATCCGACTTCTTTTCGTTTTCTTGGTAAACGAGGCAGGCAATTTTTCTTTGTAAGATCTCTGGTAGCGGTATACCTCTGCATCCTTCAAGCCGATTATTACAATTGATGGACAAAGCTATAGACAAAGAAGACAAAAGGGATTTGGAGGGATCCTACACTGGAAAAAAAACACATTGGATGTAGAGTCCAGAGTCCAGACTCTTGAATATATTGACAAGAAAAAATACTCTTGATTCAATCAGCTCTGTGCTTAGATCAAAAGGAAATCCGCTCAAATTAAGAGGCTTGGTTCTTGATTTAAGCAAAATCCGATTGAATCAAGAGTATTTTTTCTTTTCGATGTTTTCAAGAGTCTGGACTCCAGATCCAATGTGTTTTTTCCCCCAGTGTATCGGTGGAAGCGGGTGGTTGCAATGGAGAAAAGAGGAAAGGTGATAGACTAACTAACGACAACCCAAAATGAACCCTATTGTTAATTCATCATTGTCTTTCTTCATCTACAGAAACTACCCATTTTAACCAACAGAATCGCTCAATAGTCCGTGTGTCATCCTCGTTTATCGCTTTGTCTATCAATTTCAATAATGAGCGTGCTGTTCGCTACTCGCCGAACCCTCGTTAAAGGAATGAGACGCGCGATACAACTAAATCAACTCCTGAGTAGCTCAAATTGCATGCGCGAGAATTGTAGGCGCATTCGATTCCTCGTCAGTTTTGTCATGGGACGTCACTCATTTGCGATGGACCTTACATCAAAATGCCTCTTTGACAATCGTTCAGATGATATTGTAGGATTTTAACGACCCCTAATCGACTGATTAATTGGTAATCTCTAGATTTTAGGACTTCTTTTTCGGAGATTATAAGGTACGGCGGATATGCGCACACACGATTTCATAAGGAATCATTTTAAACAGATCAAAAATTCAGCCCCTTACGGAAATTTAAATTTGTTTTTATTCCGATTTACGGTATTTACTCGCAACCTAATTTTAGATTCATTTTTCCGAAGTTTCTCAGTCAATTCTTGTGGGCGAGTTTCGGACCCGTTTCTATAGCGTAATGTGTAAGAGGATTTTTCACAGACTGTCTTGAAATCCAGAGACTATCGAAATAGATCGACCGACTATCGAATGAATCTCCGAAGTGATACAAGGCCATATTCGCAATTTCTTGAAAGGCGAATTGGCTTAGCACAAATCGCAAATGAATGATATAGGATGAGAATACAACCGAAAAACTGGGTGCGCCAACAGGTTTTGGGTATGAAATTGAAACTACTGGGTAGTTAATGTAGTTGTATCACACCGTCTTTCAATCTTCTGAGGAGAGTTTAACGAAAATCGAAAAGGAAGTTTATCTCATCTAACGGTGCGTAGCCCAATCGCTCTGCACGTATTTCAGTTTACGACGTTGCAGACTTCCTGTCATACTTCAAATTTTAAAAATAAAACTATTCAGCGTCTTTCCGTAAGAACTTCCCTGATTTTTTTCTTCTGCTTAAAAAAAAACTTTTTTAAAAACTTCAAAAAATGTTGTTCATTTCTTCTCCCTAAAAAATAAAACAAATAGGAGTGGAGTTTACACACTTATACACCCTTCAAGAATTTCACCGCGGAGATTCTGAGAGAAAGAGTAAATGAAGTATCTTTCCTCTAATAAGATGTCTATTAGCATTTCATTTCAAATTTTCTTGATTGTTTCTGATATTTTGACGTATTTGTACTGCAGAGAACTATGTGAAAATGAATTAAAGCAAAAGGAACCATGCGCACATGATTTGCGTGCAAAATAGTTCCTTTTGATTTTATGCGTTTGCAAGTAGTTTCTTTTCGCAGAGGCACGTCCATTTAATTTGAAATTGCCTGGCTATTTGTGTAAGTAAACTGACACTCATATTATAATTTAACAAATCCAAGTACATACTCGAAGAATTGACTCATGTCTTTCACTCATGACTTTGACTCATGACTCAATGTTTGAAAAATGCTTGAAGCACTCATAATTTCCTGTTTCACGATCAATTTTCCAGATTTTTTTCTGATGGCATAGAATTTCCCGATATTTCCAGCTTTTTACTGACAGTGAAAATCATGTAACACCTTTTGTACACATTACAATTGCAAACAATGTCTAATGTCAGCGCAATAACGGAGCGATCGACCGTCCTGTTAACGTGAAAAAAAAAACTTGCAACAAGGCTAGAAATCGACACTAAAAACCAGGGTGGCGTGAAACGTAAGAAAGAAATGAAAGATTGGAGATTTCAGAGAAATATTTGATGAAATTTCTGGAGGTTGTGAAATATTTCTTATTTTTCAGAGACTAGAGCATGCAACCCGCACTCAAAAACACAAAAATAGAAGAGCTGCACTATTTTCACATTGTGCGAAACATGAAAGGGAACCTATATTTTTCAATATCTTTCATGAATTCCTGAAATTTCATGAAATATGTCACGTGAAATTTCAAGATTTTATTTTTCATGAAATTCTGCCACTCTGCCTCCCTGCTAAAAACTCGAGATGTTTCGACTCAAAACAGAGTCATTTTCAGCCGGAAAATACATTGAAAATTTAAAAAATATGAATTTACTTGAATATCGATTGCAGTTATTGCCTTGTTTCCCGTTTCCCCCTTTGTTTGTTTTTTGTCATGGGAACGGAGTTCCCCATGATATTAGAATCGTTCCGTTGCTTTCGCTATGGGATTCCCTATACCTCTGCGACCTTGAGCGTTTCGCCCAGTCTCCGATTTTTGGTTGATTTTCCGATGTATCAAAAACCGTTGTATTTTTTAGCCAATCATGTCTCTACGTCAAGTTGTGTTGATTTCTAAAATTCGCTTTCAGCGAGTTTTTTTCCACTTTGAGATGTCGTGTCTGACTGGTAAATCTGCGCAGAACCACGAAGTTCCGTTTTTAGGCAAATTCTTTTTTTTGGGAGGTTTTCATTGGCTATTTTTCGCCATCAGTTTTCTGTTCGTTGGTGCAAAAGATCGCCTACCTCGTTGCTCTTGAGAAGCCGCCATTATCCCACCTCAAATTTTAAACATAGATATAAATAAATAATAACCATCGTACAAGGCGGAAAATTGTTCTGGAGGACCCGTTACGGATATATGAGCCAAAATCAGAACTCGATTGATGGATTTAATCCATGAATACAGAAATATTGCCTCAGATTACTGCCGTGATAGCAAATGCAAACTGAGATGAACCTCGTGACACATGAAAGCATAGGCAAACAATGTCTCACAGAGAAATGCACTTAATCCGCTGTCTCTTAATAGCAGTGGCCGGATGTCAAGGTCGTCTTTTGTGAAGCCCCGCTCAGCGTCCGAGATCACTTAACTATTATCTTTTCTCCACCCGTGAACGGGCGTCGAGATAGCTCGGTTGATTGAGACGCCAAGTCAGCGCTTCACACACATCGTTTTGTTGCGAGCGGGGGTTCGAATCTCGTAGACGACAGTTAATTTTTACTGGTTGTATTGAATGTTTTAGACCAATCATCTAACAATAATTAATACTTGGCAACTTAGGAAGCACATAGGTCCCTTATGATGCGTATTCGGGCATATGTGTAGAGTAAAAATATCATACGTAGGGTGTCCCAAAAGTACCGGGACTGGTTCTGTAACTTCAAAAGTAAGATAGATACAGACATGATTTTGGTCTCATTTTGAAGATCAACTCAATACCTATCGATTAAAACCAAGATCAGCTCAATCGAATAAAAATTGACCGAGTTATGACAATTTGAAATTAGTGAGGAAAGTTTACCCCTACGGTTTTTAGGAAGATTTTTCGCTTACCAGGATTCAAAAAGTTAATATTCGTATCCACTTTCCTCCGAATCTTCCATAACTTCCTTTTGCTTTTCAAAGTACCGTCCATCAAACCGGATGCACTTTTTCATGCGCTCTTGCCACTTATCCAACATTGTTTTCCTGAATTCTTCCTCTGGGATGGAGTTGAAGAAGTTTTGAATTGCATTCTGGATTTTTGTCTTCGATACGAATCTTCGTCCGCGAAGCTCCTTTTTAAGCGTAGGAAACATCCAAAAATCACATGGAGCCAAGTCGGGGCTATAAGGGGGATGAGGGATTGTTTCAACTCCATAGTTACTCATAAATTCACGTGTTAAGCTCGATGTGTGAGGCCGCGCATTGTCTTGATGGAGTATCCACGAAGCTTTCAAGTCCGACCGTTTCCGGGAAATGTGCATTCTCAACTCCTTTAGTACTTTGCAATAATACGCACTGTCAACTGTTGTGTTTGATGGTACAAATTGTTGATAAATGACACCTCGAAAATAAAAAAAACACAATAAGCATCACTTTATCGGCCGACTTTTCGATTTACGGCGATGAAGAATCTTCCTTAAAAACCGTAGGCGTAAACTTTCCTCGCTGATTTCAAATTGCCATAACTCGGTCAATTTTTATCCGATTGAGCTGATCTTGGTTATAATCGATGGGTATTGAGTTGATCTTTAAAATGAGATCAAGATCATGTCTGTATCTATCTTACTTTCGAAGTTACAGAACAAGTCCCGGTGCTTTTGGGACACCTTATGTATACTTTACGCCGAAAAAGCGAACCTGAAACTTAAATGCGTTAACTTCCAAAAACCATATATAATCCAACGAAAATAAATAATTGGTACATAACAGCTTTCTTGTATGCAAAGAAAATAATTAAAAATGTTAAAAAAGAGATGTCAACACAAAATTACATAGCCCCTTCAATTCAGAAGATACTACAAACGAACTGTACCTTAACATTTTCATATCCCAGAAGCTAACGTTCCCATGACGAATATTGCTATCGCTAGCGATTGCAAAATCCAACTTGTTTCATGTTACCATTGTCTCGGGCTGCTTCGTAAAAATGCGTATCCGCCTCCCTGCTTGGAGAAAAAAACTTCGTGCGTGGGACCCGAAGTTTAGGTCTTACGGATCTCTGAAGTTTTTGGATTGAACATCTGAACACTTTAGATCCAGCTGCTGAGGTTTGGATCACACATCTGAAACTTCAGTTCTTATGCCTGAAGTACTTCGGTTTTCACATCCGAAAAACTTCGATTCTCACATCCGAAAAACTTCGGTTCTCACATCTGAAGTACTTCAGATGTAAGAAGTGAAGTTTCAGATTTGTGATCCAAACCTCCACAGCTAGATCTAAAGTGTTCAGATGCTCAATCCGAAAACTTCAGAGATCCATACGACCTAATCTTCGGGTCCCACGCACGAAGTTTTTTTCTCCGTGTGTTAACCGTTATTCCCCTTGAATTTCCCAGCTTCTCCGGGCCGGTCCGAGCCGGCAACGCTGTCGGGGGAGAGGAGGAAGGTTAAGGAGCGGAAACGGAAGAAGTAGGTATGCGTCACGGAGATCGTAATAAGAATAAATTGCGTGTATACATTCGCTTTGATTTTTCATGTTCACCGACCGGAGGAGGCCTGATTGAGTATCTCCGTCGAGAGTCTGTTAGCCCCGCGCATGCCTCCCCCTCCCTCCCTTCCACCCCCGGGGCTCATGCGTAAGACGGGCAGGATAGGACCGCGGTTATGATTTCCAGGGGAGACCCGGGGAGTCAGCGAGCAGAAAGGAGTTGTAACTGACGCGCATTATGTTTTTGAAAAATGAGCCCTCTGTCCCGCCCCCCTCCCCCACTCGTCCTCCGCCCTCCCCGTGTCGCTCACCTCGACACTCCCCCCTCCCCCCACGCCGGCCGGGCCGGAGGGCTACACTTTATAAATATCAAATGACGCGAGCGCTTTAATCAGATTTTTCTGTCGCGGGTCGCCGGCGCCGCTCGGCGAAAGGGGTTGTCGGACGGGGCGGGGTGGAGGAGGGCTCGCGGTTCTACGGAATCGGATTTTCCGGAATTTCTTCGGTTTTGAGTTTCCGGAATTTCCCTGAAATTTCCGTGACCCAAATCCGGAATCCCGGACGAGCTCGCTTGTAAAAAGTCGGAAAACTCGAAGAAAATCCAGGGTTGTCGGCCGGGGCGGGGTGGAGGACTCGCGGTTCTACGAAATCGAATTTTCCGGAATTTCTTTGTTTTGAGTTTCCGGACTTTCCCTGAAATTTTCCGTGACCCAAATCCGGAATCCCGGACGAGCTCGCTTGTAACAAGGCCGAAGACTCGAAGAGAACCCAGGGTTGCCATAGAATCTAGAAAATGAAATTTAGCCTCGGTCGTTACTAGTGGTGCGCCTAACAGCGTATCTCCCTCAGGGGAAAATTGTGCTCATGTGAGCTTTTCCCCTCGGTATTGAGATTTACAGCTTTATGCTGATTTATACCGCACGTTGGCTAAAAAATCCCCGCTTGAATTGTATTACGATTCGCGCGTCTACCGCAATCAGTTTGTGTAAAATGAAATTGTCTGACATTTCCCGGACACTTTCCGGTGAAATTCCTGACAGTTCAGGATATGCCAAACAGTTGTAAGGACATAATTTGAAATAGTTTTTAGGCAAAATTTGTTGTTCGAAACGTCAATACCATTTCAGAGAGCAAGTTACGGTTACTTAAATATTTTTCTCAGACACTTCCAGTTATTCCAGTTCAATATGCAGCTGTTGGTTGCTTACTCCAGATAACATGTGCGAGATTCGATTATTTGACACTATAGATATAGTTCCGACTTTCATATTGCTTGCATATACGAGAAACAGAGACTTCTGCTGCAACTCAAAACTCGTGATTGCTTTCGATTGGTGCCGGATGACAACATTCAGTTCGACGCGAAACCAGGACGTTTTAAATTTGCGGAAAAGTTGCGTTTTATGAACCATGTATTTCTCGGTTTCTGGGTTGTTTTTTTCGCGTTTTTGATGCACGCATCGCGTTCGACGCGTCATTCATCTGCAGAAAAACGATTTCGCAAGTCAAATTTCTTGTATAGTTTGGTGGCCAATTTGTACAAGCAAAAATACATTGAGATCGCCAACCAATCTCTTCAGAAAAATCTGGAGAATTGACTTTTGAAATTTCCGACGGGTATATTTTTCCTTTTTTTCGAGATGCTATCGATGAAAAAGGAACTCTGTATTATTTTTCATAAGGGTCCCAGCAAGTAGGCACCAGACAGATTAGCCAATCAGAGACGACTCGTAAAAGTAGGGGGCCTGGTGCCACTCAGTCTGCAATTTATATTGCAGCGCTTGTTTTCTATTCGCTAAAAATAAGCATCCTGTGCTTAAACCAAGAAAAGATACATAGATTTTACCATTTGTAAAATACGATAATAGATCCGAATTCTTACGATTGCTCTCAATGATGTGTTATCGTAAAAAGCACGAAACATAAGAGAAAAAATTCAGTGCTTTGACCACAGTGAATTGGTACGGAACCACCTTAATATCCGCAAAACACAAATCCTATTTCCTTCAGTGCATACATTTATTATCATTTTGATGACAATAATCGATAGAGACAGTACAAACATTTCAAAATCAAAAGTTGAAACACGCTGACTCTGCGAATTCGAATATTAGAGCCAAACACAGAGCGGTCTGCGGCAATGCCGGCACGGAATGCGTATTGGCGCCTACATGACTGCAAGGATACTTCGCGCATTGCGCATATAATTGGCACAAGACTGCAGCGATACTTCATGCATTGCACCTAACGCGCAATGCTTGAAGTATCCCTGCAGTCCTGTAGGCGCTAATACGCGGTCCGCGCTAGCCGCACTGAGTTTGGCTGTAATATTTCACCCTACGGAGTCAGCGTTTTTAAGTCATGATTTTGAAATTCTTTTAAAACAATTTTTGACTCACGTTTTTGTTTTTTCGAATTGTTTTGTCCTACTTATTTTATCAATTTTAGTTTTTATGATATATGGATTTAATTCTATCTTTACCTGACAAACACGGCTATGCCCTAGTCGTCCGTAGAAGAAACAAGTTGGTTTTTGCAATCGCTAGCGATAGCAATATTCGTCATGGGAACTTTAGCTTCTGGGATATGAAAATTTTAAGGTACAGTTTGTTTGCAGTATCTTCAGAATTGAAGGGGCTATGTAATTTTGTGTCAACATCTCTTTTTTTAACATTTTTAATTTTTTTTCTTTGCATACAAGAAAGCTGTTATTTACCAATTATTTATTTTCGTTGGATTATACATGGTTTTCGGAAGTTAACACATTTAACTTTCAGTTTCGCTTTTTCGGCGTAAAGTATGATATTTTTACTCTACACATATGCCCGAATACGCATCATAAGTGACCTATGTGCCTCCTAAGTTGCCGTTTTTTCATTCAAATAGATGTAACTGAAATGTTCGATGTGCACTATACTACTTTCATGTCATTGCTTTATTTATTTTTGAAAAAAGAAAATACCATCATTAATTTGGGCGAACAGAGAAAATATACATCAATATTTGGGTCAACATCTCCCTGATTATATAAAGGATGAATATATTAGTATTTCTGTCTCAAAAAACTTAGCTTTTGTCTTCAGGGATGCACTGATTCTAGTCCAAGTCAATTTGTTTTATTGAAAAGACAAAAAAACAAAAAATAAAAAAAAAAAAAACAACTGAAATGTTAGACATACTATTTTCATGTCTTTCTATTTGTATCAATAGGTACATCTTGCTCAACTTACGAACGTTGAATGCAAATAAACTTTATTGAAAAAAAGAAAATAACGTCATTAATTTGGGGAAACATGTGGCTGATTATATGAAGGAGGTATATTCCAGTATTTTTGTTTAACATATTAACTCACGAGAAAATGTTCGTACATTTATCATCTAGTATTAATTATTTTTTGATGATTGGTCTAAAACATTCAATACAACCATTAAAAATTAACTCCCATCGCCGGGTATCGAACTCCCGATCACCTATTGCCCGCACCTTAGCAAAAAAATGGGGCGCCTCAGTCAACCAGGCTACCACAGATCCACGGCAGTCCGAGAAAAAAAAGCATTTAAAAAGACTCGGACGATGGGCGGGACTTATCACAAGAGTTGTCCTTGAGCGATTCGCGTCTTCGATATGAGAGAAACGAGCTAAGCGCCTTTCTCTGTGAGACATTGTTTGCCTATGCTATCATGTGTCTCGAGGTTCATCCCAGCATGCATTCCGATCGCGGCAGTTGAGCTAAAGGCAATATTTGCGTATCCATGAATTAAGTCAATCAATCGAGGTCTGATTTTGACTTATTTGTCCGTACCGAGTCCTCCAGAGCAATTTTCCACCTTGTACTATGGTTATTATGTCTTTATTTCTATTTGTAAAATTTGAGGTGGGATAATGGCGGCTTCTCAAGAGCAACGAGGTAGGCGATCTTTTGCACCAACGAACAGAAAACTGATGGCGAAAAGTAACCAATCGGAACCTCCCAAAAAAAAAGAATTTGCCTAAAATCGGAACTTCGTGGTTCTGCGCAGATTTACCAGTAAGACGCGACATCTCAAGGAGAAAAAAAACTCGCGGAAAGCGAATTTTAGAATTCTACACAACCTGACGTAGAGACATGATTGGCTAAAAAACACAACGATTTTTGATACATCCGAAAATGAACCAAAAATCGAACACTGGGCGAAACGCTCAAGGTCGCAGAGGCATAGGGAATCCCATAGCGATAGCAACGGAACGATTGTAATATCATGGGGAACTCCGTTCCCATGACAAAAAGAAAAAACAGCATGTGAGATTTTTGTACACTCTGTATGGATTATTTCAATTGAAATTGATACAAAAAATTATGTAAATCATATACAACTAATTTCCTATCTTTCTTCACGTATTTCTTAAAAGTCTCCTGCGACATCTTTTAATCACACTGTAAACCAGTGCGGCGTCCCTGGTGGGTTAGGTTGCATAGCAACCAGTGGTCTGATTAGTCAAATTGATAGACAAAGCAATCGATATTAAAGACCAAGGGAAAATGGGCCGATCCTGTTGATGGAGGCAGGTAGTTGCAATGGACAAAGGAGGTAAAAGTCTCCTGCGACATCTTTTAATCACACTGTAAACCAGTGCGGCGTCCCTGGTGGGTTAGGTTGCATAGCAACCAGTGGTCTGATTAGTCAAATTGATACACAAAGCAATCGATATTAAAGACCAAGGGAAAATGGGCCGATCCTGTTGATGGAGGCAGGTAGTTGCAATGGACAAAGGAGGTAAGTAATAGACTAAACGGCAACCCACGAGAGATCCTATACTGTCGTGCTACGGAAGAACGCCGTATGGGCATTCAGGCGCAATATTTCCTTCAATAAAAAACGAATTTACTTGGAAAATTCTGAGTAATTTTTCTCAAACTTTTTAACACAATTTCGTTCGCGGTTTTGTCCAAAATATCTGAAAATTTCAAGGAAAAATATGCATAACGTTCTTCAAAAATACATTTTTTATTCAGGGAAATTTGGCAACTCACGGATGTGCATTCGGTGTGCTTCCTTAGCACGGCCGGGCAGTAGAGTTAGTCCATCATTTTCTTTCTTATTTGATATGTTCGATGGTAACCGACCATTTCAACGAATACACGAAAAAATTAAATTCCTGGTTGAACAATTCAATTGCTAAAAAAAGTGACTGCAACGTCTCAACGTAGATTTTACAACAAAAAATGCTACTTTAACCACTATTGTGAGCTAATTTAACAAAGTGAGTGGTTGAAGTAACATTTTTTTGTTTTAAAATCTACATTGAAACATTCCATTCACTTTTTATACAATTGAATTGTTAAGTCAGTAATTTAATTTTTTCCGTGTAGGTGACTCCATACTTCCTCTATCTTTTTCGTCTATCGCTTTGTCTAGACATATTTCGTGGAAAAGTCCATCATTTTCTCCCTTATTCGATATATTCGATAGCAACCGACCATTCCAACAATAGGATCGCTCCATACTCCCCAAATCCTCTTTGTCTATCGCTTTGTCTAGACATATTTCGTGAAAAAGTCCATCATTTCTTCCCTTATCCGATATATTCGATAGCAACCGACCATTCCAACAATAGGATCGCTCCATACTCCCCAAATCCTCTTTGTCTATCGCTTTGTCTAGACATATTCCGTGGAAAAGTCCATCATTTTCTCCCTCATTCGATATATTCGATAGCAACCGACCATTTCAACCAATAAGATCGGTCCATACTCCCTAAATTTTCTTTGTCTATCGCTTTGTCTAGACGTATTTCGTGGAAAGGCGTCCGGCTGACCCCCGCCACGGTGCAAAAAACAGGAAGAACCCGTCGTCGTTGTGGCCCGCAACGGAGCGTTTCGCCGCTCTTCTGACGTGGGCGCATTTCCATTTCAACATGAGCCTCGTTTCACACATAAACCCATGCGTTTCAGGGGTCATGCGGGGGTGGAGATACGCAGTTGCGTCGGAGGAGTAGAGGTTTCTCACCTGTCACCCATCAAAAGAAGTCACCGCGGCGGCGGCGAGAAGCGAGACGTCCCCGAAATGATCAAAATTCCATTATCCTCGCGTCCTCGCGGTTATTCCGTCGAGGTTGGAGCTCCCGAAATAGGTGACACCCATCGTCGCCGCGGGATCAAAAAGGCGGCGGCTAATGTCATTAGAGCCGGAAAACCTAATGTAATTGTCCACGTCTTCCGAGGGCTCCGTTTCAGCGAGGAAACCAACGCCGGGGCTGCGACGTCCTGCCCGAGAGAGCGGCAAGTCCAAAAATGGAGTTTTGAGAGCGGAGAGCTACTAACGACTACGACTACTACGACGTTCAATGTTTGTCCAATATTTTTCTGATTTTTACAAAGGATGTCTAGCTTTTATTCGTATTGGGAAATTCTGAGGAAATCCTGATTTTTCCTGATTTCTGACTGCTGAATCCTGTTTTCATAATTTTTCCAAATCCTGATTTTTTTGCGGAGAAAAATTAAAATTTCTGCATGAACGTATGCGAAAGCATGAAAAATCCGATCGGACAGCCGATTTTTCTCAAATCCTGCTTTTACGATCGATTTCTCCTTAAATCCTGATGTAATCGCACCGAGAAAAGGAACACACTGGATGTAGAGTCCAGACTCTTGAAAACATTGACAAGAAAAAATACTCTTGATTCAATCGGATCTCAGCTTAAATCAAAAGGAAATCCGCTCAAATTAAGAGGCTTGGTTCTTGATTTAAGCAAAAATCCGATTGAATCAAAAGTATTTTTTCTTGTCGGTGTTTTTAAGAGTCTGGACCCTAAATCCAATGTCTTTTTTTTCCAGTGTGATTTTTACACAAGGTGTCTAGTTTTTATTCATTTTGGAAATTCCTAACGTGATCCTGATTTTTCCTGATTTTTGACTGCTAAGTCCTATTTTCATAATTTTTCCAAATCCTGATCAAATCCTGCTTTTTTGCGGAGAAAAATTAAAATTTCTGCATAAACGTACGCGAAAGCATGAAAAAATCCGATCGGACAGCCGATTTTTCTCAAATCCTGATGAAATCGGGATAAAACCCCGATTGACCTCAAATCCTGGTAGATTCGGAAAAATCCTGATGCTAGACATCCTGTTACATGAGATTAGAGGAAAAATCGGTGAAATTTTCAGTTTGAAACATCGAAGATCCTCCTGGTGAAAATTCAATAAATAAGTGGAAATCCGGCAACACTAAAATTCAGTTACGTTCTTTGGTGAAGGAAACGACAAATCGTTGGCGTGTATGGGTTCTACCGTTCACTAGCCTGCGAACACCCTGCTATCATAAAAATCACTGATTTTCACCCGAAACTTTCCGGATTTCCAGACACCCTGATTCATGCGCAATGAAGATCGACTCCGCGCATAAATCCGAATTCGTCGTAATCAATCTTTAAATTCCGCTGCGCTCGGGACGCCGAGGTGGACGTCTGGAATAATAATAAAGTTGGATACAACTATATCAACTCCGAAGTAGGTGAAATTGCATAAGCAACGAAATCTAGGCGCACTGAGTTTCTCGCTGGCACGATCATCCGATTTCCGAGAATTGCGATTTAAAATGAATTGCGGTGCATGAAATAACGATGCAATTTTTGTCCAATATTTTCCTGATTTTTACATAAGATTAGAGAAAAAATCGATGAAATTTTCCGTTTGAAATGTCGAAGATCCTCCCAGTGAAAATTCAATTCATGAGTGGAAATCCGGCAACACTGAAATTCAGTTACGTCCCGTGGTGAAGGAAACGACAAATCGTTGGCGTGTATGGGTTCTACCGTTCACTGGAGTCCCTTTATACTGAGAGTCAAGACAATGTGAATCCATTTCTGATTGGTTCCCGTATTTTAGGCCTTCACAGTGTCACAAACGGAAATAAAGATTACATTTTCACCGATTGCAAAGATTATAATCTGGAATGGACCGGGGAATCACGGGTTCGGCAAGGAACAAACGGAATGAGAGAAGGAACGGAGAAAGGAATTTGAGAATGGGCCGATCAAAGATTACAAAAAACGTTCAGTTTGTGTAATCTTTATTCCCGTTTGTGACTCCATGAGGGGGTGTTGTCTTGACTCTCAGTATAAAGGGACTCTACCGTTCACTAGCCCCGTGAACACCCTGCTATCATAAAAATCACTGATTTTTGCCCGAAACTTTCCGGATTTTCAGACACCCTGATTCCTGATTTATGCGCAATAAAGATCGACTCCGCGCATAAATCCCAATTCATCGTGATCAATCTTTAAATTCCGCTGCACTCGGGACGCCGAGGTGGACGTCTGGAATAATACCCGGCGATGATTCGATTTGACATTCAAACATATCAATATCGGTGCCCCGCGCGGGTAGCGGCGCTGCCAAACCGCCGGAAAAATCCCCGAATCCCAATCCTATGCTTCGAGGCGCGAAAAAATATGATTTAACGGTGAATCTGGCAACGTCGCCGTTGGGTTTGCCTTCAGGAACAGGCGCTGAACCGGATTCGGGGGCGCGGAGGAACTGGATCCCGATTGGACGGATTTCTGCCGAACGGGACTATGTGCATTATGACGTGAGCCCTGTTATACATGGATTCTTAGGGGTCTCACGGCTCATGTCTTGGTTCCGTTTGGCAGAAATGCGCTCGATTCGCCGTCTAATAAACGACTCCGCCACGCGATATGTTTTTGTCATCTGATACTCGTCTCCTCGTTGTCTTTTCGCCCCCCGTTGCCACGCGCTCCTCCGGATAGGGGTTGTTTTGTTTCTCGTCGCGGGGGAGAATTCGCGGTAGAGACAGTGGCGGATTTTCTGCGTGGCGGTATGCTGTCGTGCTACGGAAGAACGCCGTATGAACATTCGGGAGTTGCCAAATTTTTCTTGAGAAAACCTGTATTTTGTACAAGATTAATGCATATTTTTCCTTGAAATTTTCAGATATTTTAGATGAAATTGTGCACAAAATTGTCTGAAAATTTGAACAAATAATATTCACAATTATCTCACTAATTCCGGTTTTTATCGGAGGAAATTTGGCAACGTCTGAAGGCTCATACGGCGTTCTGCCTCGGATGCTGCCGTGCTACAGAAAAACGACCTATCAACATTCGAGTGTTGCCAAATTTCCTTCGATAAAAAGCTGATTTTTGTGGGGTGCCATGAATATTTTGCCTCGAAATTTTCAGGGACTTTAGATGAACTTGCGAACAAAATTATACGAAAAATTGGAAGAAAAATGTTCGCAGTCTTCCGAGAAAATTCGGTTTTCATTGAAGTAGTTATGGCAACGTCTAAAGGCTCATACGGCGTTTTTTCTTAGTACGGCACACTGGAAAAAAACACATTGGATCTAGAGTCCAGACTCTTAAAAACATCGACAAGAAAAAATACTCTCAATTCAATCAGATTTGAATCAGCTATTACAGAAAGGGCACAATCGACATTTTTTTCGAAATTGAGTTTGAGTTTGGTGGTTGAAATTGGGTCGAAACCCGGAAAGAGTATCATGTAAAAATGTTGTATGGAAATTGTTAGTCTACTTGGGGGACAAAAGAAAACCACGAACACTTTATTTCCAAAAACTTATAGTTTAATCAAATCGGTTTTTTGCATTTTCTGAACAATTAAAATTTCTGCAATAGTGCCCTTTCTGTAATATGTGATTCATTTAAGCTTCAATCAAGAACCAAGCCTCTTAATTTGAGCGGATTTCCTTTTGATTAAAGCTTAAATCTGATTGAATCAAGAGTATTTTTTCTTGTCAATGTTTTCAAGAGTCTGGACTCTAGATCCAATGTGTTTTTTTTTCCAGTGCAGCATGGCCGTGCTAATCTACACGGAAAGTAAACGAACACACGGTTGCATGATGCATGAATGCAATGATGCATAAAATCTTCATCTTTTATTTCCCTGACTTTTTGGACCGCGTTAGGCAGGGTGAGACCAAGCCACATCAGCTATTGCCAAATTTAACTGAGCAACTTGATTTTTCACATGAAAACGGTTGTGTGGATTTTTGCGCAAATTTCAGTGAATTTTATACATAGTACGCAGCAAATTCCTCGACAATTTCAAAGGAATCTGCATGAATTTTCTCTTGAATACGGGCAGGGTACGGACAGGTCGAAAAGGATCGCGTGGAACAGAAATGAATCAAGCCGCATCTGCTATTGCCGAATTTGACTGAGCAAATTACTTTTTAACAAGAAGACGGTTGTGCGGATTTTTGTGCTTTCTGTACGAAGCAAATTCCTTAACAATTTCAAAGGAATTCGCATCAAAGTTCTCCTGTAAAAAATTAAATTGCTCAGTTAAAGGCAATGGCGGATGTGGCTTGGTTTTCTTCTGCTAAATGTGGTCCATTTTTGCCCCTCCAGGACTAAAAAATGTTCTAATTTCCTGATTTTCCCTGAACTTCAATTTTTTTCCCGCTGATTTTCGCTAAACTTGAAACAAAAATTCCTTCGTTAGAGATCAAATCGTGGGAAAGGGCATTGAGCAGCTGGTTAAGAGATGACAACCCTTAAAAATTGCAACAGCAAACAGCTAGAGGATCAGTAACATATTTTACTGATAAGTAAACGTGTCAGAAATTCCCCGAATTTCCTCACGAATTCCTGGACGTTTCCCGATCGTTGCAAAATCCTTGACTTTCCCTGATTTTTCCGGTTTTCTAGACCGCTGGCAACCCGGCAAACATCCAGACATCGAGAAAATTTGGCTCGATTACAGATTTCACTTTAAATCTAAATCACCTTAAAATGAAGAGGAAAAGAAAAAAAAAAAAAAAAAAAAAAAAAAAAAAAAAAAAAAAAAAATCCGATCGTAAAACGGATCCATTACATGTAAAAATACACACAAAACAAGATGTGGTTGTTCCTTACCTGGATAAATAGCCACGAGGTAACAAGCGCCAATCCACTGTACTGTCCGTTAAACCGATAGTGATAAGCGTAAAATGAAAAATGATACAAATAAAAGAACCTGTAACAAAAAAAAAAAATAAGATCAGGAGTTAGCGATGATAAGTCTTATTTTCATGGTGATACAATATTTAGACGACAGTATAGAGCAATGTTATATGGCAACGGCTGGAGAAGGATACACGGCGTTCTTCACGTAGAAAATAGACTGGTGAAATTTACTACACCAATAGTTGATTTTGGTCCCTGCTAGGTATTGTGAATGGTGTAGCGTAAATTGTAGTGTTATTTATCGCAATGCTGATTCATTTTACTAAAACTTTACCGAAACTAGCCATACTTCAGTAGAATGTAACGATACTTCAGTAGAATGTAACGATACTTCAGTAGAATGTAACGATACTTCAGTAGAATGTAACCATACTTTAGTAGAATGTAACCATACTTTAGTAGAATGTAACCATACTTCATAGCAGGGGCCGAAATCAACTATATAGTAAACTCCGCAACCAGTCTTTTATCTCCCAGTTCCTTGGTACGTCAGAATGATTTACTCCCTTTTCTCTTTCTTTATCTACAGCTTTGTTTATCAATTTCAATTATCAGCCCCCTGAAGGATGCTGACATTCCATGTTCCCGGGAAACACTAGGACACGCAAGCAGGGGTGCGAGTTACGAATATTCGCGAACGATTATGAGAAGACGCCGGTCGATTACGTATGCGCGAAGCAGCGGTAGGGGTTGAGGAAGGAGAGTATGGAGGGAAATGATTTGAGTGAAAATGGAATTAATTTCATAGTGATTATTGATAGACGCAATTGATAGAGCAACGTAATATGGCAACGGCTGAAGCGGCTTATACAGCGTTCTTCCTTGGAACGGTAGAATTAGTCGCTACATTTTCTCTTTCTTTGTCTATAGGTTCGTTTATCCATTTCAATTATCAGCCCCCTGAAGAATGCTAACATTCCATGTTCAGGGTTGCCACAAAATTTATAGAATTAAATTCCCTGACATTTCTCTGACACATTTTGGTGTAATTCCCTTACAACTGAACAAATGCCGGTTTGTTAAAAAGACATAGTTAGAAATAGTTGTTAGGCAAATTTTGTAGTTCAACACGTCAAACACACTCGAGAGAGCAAATAAACGTTTTTCCCCTGACATTTTCGTCATTTTCCCTGACATTTCCAGGATTTCCCTGACTCTTTAAAATTCCCTGACATTTCCTGGTTTTCCCGGTATTCCCCGATTGTGGCAACCCTGCATGTTCCCTAAAAACACTAGTGACATCCAAGCAGGGGTGCGAGTTACGAATATTCGCGAACGATTATAAGAAGACGCCGGTCGATTACGTATGCGCGAAGCAGCGGTAGGGGTTGAGGAAGGAGAGTATGGAGGGAAATGATTTGAGTGACAAGGGAATTAATTTGCTCTCGGGATTCGGAGGAGAGCGGTGAGTCCGGGCGGAGCAGGAAGAGACGATGACGTCCAGGAGGCGGCGGGAGCGTGCGATTTAGATTGATTGGGTTGATTGGAAGTAAGTTGAGTTGAAGGAACCGGAATGTGATTAGCAGAGAGAGAGACGGGGGAGCGACGTTTCTTAATCGAATGGTAGATTGGGCAACTTTTGAAATATGCTGTATGACCTACTCGGCCGCGTTACCGAAAAGAGCCGTAACGCTCAAAGTTTCAAAATTGAATTTCTTTCAAAATTGAATTTCTTCCAAAATTGAATTTCTTTCAAAATTCTTTAGATTTAATTCGAACCGCGTCAAGCAGAAAGGAATCAAGCCACATAAGCTATTGCCAAAAATACTGGGGAAAAAACCACATTGTCTCTAGAGTCCAGACTCTTAAAAACATTGACAAGAAAAAATACTCTCGATTCAATCAGATTTAAGCTTAAATCAAGAACCAAGCCTATCAATTTAAGCGAATTTCCTTTTGATTTAAGCTTAAATCTGATTGAATCAAGAATATTTTTTCTTGTCGATGTTTTCAAGAGTCTGGACTCTAGATCCAATGTGTTTCTTTTTCCAGTGAATTTAAAAAATTTGGTCTCCTGTGGTGTAGTGGTTGTTGGCGCTTACTCTATAATCGAGAGTTCCCGGATTTGATTTTCGGCCAGGTGACCTGAGTTTGATGGTCTCGAACAACGTTTACCTGGGGCAGGCTTGATTAAGGACTAAAGAAAGGGTGGCAAGCGTGAGATTCCCCCCCCCTCCCAGAATATTTGAATGGAAAAAGAAAAAAAGGGGGGAAAAATGAAAACTTTTCAGAGAAAATTCGGCAATGTTCAAATGTCCATACGAAGTTTTTTTCTTCGGCAGCAGAGGGAGGGACACAAAATATGACCCGAGACCAAACACAGAAAACTCCCCCTCGTGGAGGGACTCCGGGGCACGAACTACCGCGGGGCAAGGCGACGTGGTGGGAAAGGGGGGCGGGGAGGGGAGGTTTGAAATAATTACCCACGAGTTGATAAGTCGCGGGCAATGATGCCGAGAAGTACACCACGAAGGGATGGCGACGGGGGGAGGGGGAGGGGGTGGTTCGGACTCAGGACACCCTGCGTGCTCCATTACCGGATCCGCGGGAGGCGCCCAGCGCGCCTTAATGTGATAGTCTTGTTATCGGTGGGGCCGAGGGCGAAAGGGAGGGGCGAAAGGGGGGGGGCGAAGGAGGGGCGCACGAGGTCCGAGTCAAATGATTTTTAATGGACCTCAATTGACAATGGTGCCCTCCCACGGCAGAGTCGGATCGAGGTGTTTCGCTTTACTGCCGTGCTAAGGAAAAACGCCGTATGAGCCTTAAGGCGTTGCCAGATTTCTCTCCATGAAAAATGAATTAATTGGAAAATAGAGATGTTGCATGTGTGAGGAATTTGCGATTTGACTGTTGATTCTTAGGTAAAAGTTCGCGAGAAACACGATGGTGCTGCTGGTTTTCCCTGAAATCATCTCCCACGCTCAAAAACAGATCTCAAGTTGAGGCCAAAATGGAGGGGATATCCCACGCTATCCTGAGAGTCCACCTCTCTATCAAGACAAACTCTCCATGCAAAGATAGGGAGCAAAGACATTAGCAGTGATGCCGTGTTTTCAGTTTTGGAGTCCCCAAATAAAGTGGCAGCCCTGTCAATGTATTTGCTTCATATCTTTGCGTGGAGAGTTTGTCTTGATGTAGAGGTGGACTCTCAGAATAGCGTGGGATACCCCCTCCAATTTGGCCTCAACTTGAGAGCTTTTTTTGAGCCTGGGAGTTGATTTCAGATAAAACCAGTGGCACCATCGTGTTTCTCGCGAACTTTTACATACGAAGCAACAGCCAAATCGCAAACGCCTCACACATGCAACAACTCCATTATCGAATATTTCGCTTCAGATGTCATAGACGACTTTGTCCGCAATTTTGACGTATTTCTACCAAACGGAACTATGTGCGTTATGACGTGAGCCTTGTTATGCATTTATTATTTTGAGTCTCAGGGCTCATGCCTTAAGCCACCCGTTTGAATCGATAGAATCGCTATATTTTCACTCGCCCTTCTTGTCAATAACTTTGTCTATCAATTTCAATAATCAGCCCGCAGAAGCAATACAGGGTGTCACAGTGTTTAATCACCAGACTGCGGGCTACTCATTGAAATGATGGACAGAGCTATAGACAAAGGAGCCATAAAGAGTATAGAGCGGTCCCATGGGTTGAAACGGTTGCTTCCCACTGACTAAACGTGAAAACGATCGACTAACAATAGAGTCCCTTGTAGGTTGGCATTGGTCAGTCTCTTACTTTCTTCCTCTAGTCATTGAAACCACCCGCCTCCACCTGTAGGATCACTCAATTTTTCCTTCATCTTCTTTTCTGTAGCTCTGTCTAACATTTTCAGTCAAATTAGTCCGTTCTACCGATAGTATACCGAGAGGGATTCGTGTGAACACCATTGAAAGTTATCTCCGATTCAATTGAAAATGATTCCTTTGAGTTTTGTCGACAAACAAGCACTTTGGTCCATAGAAAACCGCACCTCGCACACACGTCACCGCATTGTGTGTCAAAGTTGAGCTCAAACGGATGGTGGCGTAGCTTCATTGAATATGATGATCTTTTCACGCTACGCGCAACCACTTCGTGCACCAGGCCAGGAGGATCGAATAGCGGAAAACGCTGCGAGCGAAAGAATTTCGTGGAAACCGAGATTCGCGACTCGACCCAATTCGTGGAGCTACAGAAGCCCAAGACGAAGGGGGCTTTTTCAGGAGGCTTTGAAACATTCAGCGTGAAAAACATGGTTGCGCCCCCTGGACCCCCTGCAATTTCTGAGGGTGATACACTGAAAAAAAATACTCGGCGTTTTTACCACGGTCCGTTGGTACCTTTACCATCTCACTTTTCTTACCAATTATAGGTAATTTTACCAAGACAGACTGGTAAGCTTACCTAAAAACCGGTTTTTACTGGGTTTTTTTTAGGTAAGAATACCACTTTTATTGGTAATCAATTCCCGATAACTTTGCCATTTTATCTCGGTAATTCTACCACAGTCGATAAGAAATATTAGCGTTTTTACCAAGGTCCAGTAAAATTACCGAGAAAGTTCAATAATTTTACCGAGATTTCTCGGTAAAATTACCAATTCCATAAATGGTAATTTTACCAAGAAAAAACTGGAATCAAATAGAACCCTGAATTCTTGATAATTTTACCCTTTTTTAAGTAAATACACCGACATTTTTTTTCAGTGTACTCTTGAGGTCACCGATGAATTCAATGAAGTGAATTATGGGAGGGGGCACTGGGATGGGGGAAAATGCATTTATACAAGTTTGTGAGATAGGGGAGGCCCTGCAATCCGAGGCAGAAGCACGTCCAATGCCACAAAAAGTGCTTTCTTACAAAAACATCGAGTGCCAAAAACTGATTTTTGAAATTAATGGACAAAGCTATACGACCCCCAGAAACATCTGAGAGTGATACTCTTGAGGTCGCCGATGAATTCAATGAAGTGAATTATGGGAGGGGGCACTGGGATGGGGAAACATGCATTTATACGACAAGTTTGTGAGATAGGGAGACCCTGCAATCCGAGGCAGAAGCACGTCCAATGCCACAAAAAGTGCTTTCTTACAAAAACATCGGGTGCCAAAAACTGATTTCTGAAATTAATGGACAAAGTTATACGACCCCCAGAAACATCTGAGAGTGATACTCTTGAGATCACCGATGAATTCAATGAAGTGAATTATGGGAGGGGGCACTGGGATGGGGAAACATGCATTTATACGACAAGTTTGTGAGATAGGGAGACCCTGCAATCCGAGGCAGAAGCACGTCCAGCGCCACAAAAAGTGCTGTCTTACAAAAACATCGAGTGCCAAAAACTGATTTTTGAAATTAATGGACAAAGCTATACAGGGCATTTAATTGGCCCGAAACGTCCTGGTTTGTTTCTTGGACGTCCTTAGCCTTTTAAGCCCATTTGTTCTGTATATAATTTGTTTTTATTGATGTTGCATTCGGGCTCTTGTGTTTCAACTCTTATCACTATAGACAAAGAAGACAAAAAGGATATGGAGGGATCCTATTGGTAGAAGCGGATGGTTGCAATTGAGAAAGTGAGTAAACAATAGACCAACTATCGACAACGCACGAGAGACTCTGTAGTTCATCATTTTCTCTCTTTAAAACTTTAATCCATAGAGAGAGTGCAAAAATTTCAAAATCAAGAAACGCTGCCTCTACGAATTTGAATAATAGAGCCGAACACAGAGCGGCCAATGCCAGCACGAAGTGCGTATTGGCGTCTACATGACTGCAAGGATACTTCACGCGTTGCGCATTGAATTCGACACAGGACTGCAGGGATACTTCACGCATTACGCCTAACGCGCAATGCTTGAAGTATCCCTGCAGTCTTGTAGGCGCTAATACGCGCCGCTCGCGCTTGCCGCTTGTTAGCTGTAAAATTCAACCTCGCGGAGTCAACGTTTTCAATTCACGATTTTGAAATTTTTTACGACGTGTTTCAAATCACGATTTTGTTTTATCGATTTGTTAAGTCCTTTATATATTATTCGATTTTATGATATTAAGCTTTAATTTTCTCGGTACCAGATGACGTGACAAACACGGTTATGCCCTAGTCGTTCGGTAAACAAGAAAGAAAAGAAGCAATTGTGATTTTTGTACACTGTGTATGGATTATTGTTATTTAAATTGATTAAAAATGTTAGTATATAATTTACAACTAATTTCTTCTCTTCCTTCACAAGTTTCTTAAAAGTCTCGTACGACCTTCCTTAATCATACTGTAAACCAGTGAGGCGTCCTTAGCGGGTTAGGGCGCATAGTGCCCGGGAGGCTGATTACTAAAGTTGATCGACAAAGCGATAGATAGAAAAGACCGAGGGAAAACGGGGCGATCTTGTTGGTGGAGGCCTGGAGGCAGGTGCTTGCAATGAACAAAGAAGGTAGATAATAGACTGAACGGCAACCCACGAGAGATCCTATAGTTAGTCAATCATTTGGATTACATTTTGCAATAAGGAACCACTATCTCTGGCTCTCCCATAAAAGCATATATCTTCATAGGGAAATCAATGGCATGTATGCTGTCTCTAATATAGACCAGGAATGGTGGTTCCTTATAGACCGTATTCAATAACGGTTCGATGTATCGTTTGGTTCAAAACAATAGAACATAACCTCAAACCAAACTATTAGGATTTGAGTTGAAAAAGCTGAAAATGAGAAATTTCCTAACAATTTCACTTTGCATTGGCATTTGATACTCAAAAGAATAAAAAATCTGTTACAAAAGACCCGTTCTCTCAGATTTCTGAATTTACTTTTGATGGACTAACTATAGGGTCTCTCGTGGGTTGCCGTTAGTTGGTCTATTACCTACCTCCTTTGTCCATTGCAACCACCCGCTTTCACCAATGCAGTCCATTCGTATCATTTTAGTCTTCTTTGTCCATAGCTTTGTCTATCAATTTCAATATACAGGGTGTCTAGTATTTTTCAATTTTGAAAAATCCTGATATTTCCCTGATATTTTATAAAAAATTCCTGATTTTTGTTTGTTGAAAATTCATGATGTTTTCCTAATTTTTCTTTGAGAAATTATCGGAAATAAAGACGGCGCGACGACTCCTGGCACGGTCGGCAAAAAGCAGTAAGACTTCTCCGCTGAGGAGATTCGCGTGAGAAAAATTCCTGATAAAACGTCAAATTTTTCCGATTATCCTGATACTTTCCAGCAGTGGCGTGGCGTGCTTTGCGATGTATCGATTGTTATGCCATTTAAACCTAAGGTAAAGAATCGATTAGTAAGGTGTTCGCTGCGAACACCCTCTTTATCAGATAGCCAACCTCCACTCGGCCATTGACATTCCGACTCACTACAAACCGACCGACTAACATCAAAGACCTCGCTTTATTAAAGCCGAGCAGGAAAAGAGGGTATTTTTTACGAAAAACTTTTCAGGGGCGGGAGAAGGGGGCCGTTTCAGCGGAAAGCTCGAGGACCTGAAGTCAAAGACTCTCGACGCCGTGTAAAAGGTCGCCGGGAGCATACAATAACAAACTTAAACTTCCCGGGGACGAACGGAATACCGAGAAGTCGGTGGCGTGGCGTGTTTTGCGATATATCGATTGTTATGCCATTTAAACCTGTGGAAAAAGATCGATAAACAGGGTTTTCGCAGCGAATACCTTAATGATCGATTCTTCGATATATCGATTGTAATGCCTTTTAAACCTACGGAAAAGGATCGATAAACAGGGCGTCCGCAGCGAGCACCTTAATAATCGATTCTTTACCATAGGTTTAAATGGCACAACAATCGATGTATCGCAATTCACGCCCGCCACTGCGAGTAGTGCAAGTTCCCCCCGGCGCCCGGCCCGGATCTTATGAAATTTATTAACGAAAAAATGCCGGCGATGATGAGAGAAAGCTTTGTCGACGTCGAATCCTAATTTTTTGCGCACGGGAGTGGGCAGCATTCCAGTGGCGTGGCGTGAATTGCGATGAATCGATCGTTATGCCATTTAAACCTATGGAAAAGGATCGATAAACAGGGTGTTCGCAGCGAACACCTTAATAATCGATTCTTTACCATAGGTTTAAATGGCATAACAATCGATATATCGCAATTCACGCCACGCCACTGCAGCATTCCCGATCCGCGTCCCTGCCTTTCGCGTTTCTGGATTCGTAGAAAAGGCCGTCGCTCTGAAAGAGCGAATCTCACGCTTGATTTTATTGTTCACGGTTAATTGGAAAAGGCAAATTCGTAGAGGCGGATCCGGCAACTTGGCAACCGCCTCCGTTTAAACCTATGTTAAATTATCGATTCTTGTCGGAGCACCTGGTCCCTCCAAGAAACGATACATTTCCATAGTTTTAAATGGTGAAAAACAACGTTGCCAATTTGCTGAATCCGCCAGTGCGAATTTGTTGTTTCCCTCACGAAGGCACGTAAATTCATTTCACCGTCGCCGAATTTTCCCTCGCAAATTGCATAGTAACTAGGAGGATCTTGGGCATTCTTGACTGAAAATTTCACTCACTTTTCCGCAGATTTCATGCAAAAATCAGAGAATTGTTTGATAAAAATTGCACGGGTATAACTTTGTAAAATAAAATGATACTTTTTACTACTAAAATAATTTGCCAACCTTGGAATGAAGGTGCATTTCCTCGTGCGGAGATGGCGAATTGTTGTGGAGTGTATTAATTCCGTATGATTCGATACGTCAAGACGTGCGTGTCGAAAGGATAAATACAACGAAGGAGAAAAAAAGGAGGAAGAAGTGAAAAAAAAAGTGAAGAAAAGAAGAAGCGAAATAAGATAAGGGAGAAAAAGAGAAATAAGAAGGTTGAAAAGGAGAGAAATTGGAACAAGAAAGAGAGGAATGAGAGTAAAGGCGAAGAAAAAGAAGAGGATAAAATTGGTCGTTAGAATCCAAACAAGAAGAGTTCCAATTGTGAGAGAACTAAAAAGAGCGGATCGCCTTCAAGTTTTGGCATACGCAACCCGTTGACATAGAAGTCGAAATAGTCGCATCCATGACAAAAAATGGATGGATTGAGATTTCCATTTCTAACTAAAATCCTTTTCAGTGAAAAAAACGAAATCGTGTCGCGGTTCAAAGAGAAACGCCAAAAAGTAAGCATATTACGAATTGTGTCCGATAAAATATATTATTACAGAAAAATCTACTTGCTTTCTCATCCATCATATTAACAGAACTATTGTAACGCGGTTGTTAGAAAGGTCACAGAGATCCAGGGAATTGGGGTATTTTGGAGTCAGCGGAAAGCGAAAAAAAAGGCATCTGAAAGTCAGCTGAAGTCAGGAATTGGAAAATGAAGGATTATGGAAAGCCTTGCCTACGAATTGTATTTCAGTAAATTTTATTACATAGATTAGACATCAAACCGTCTAAATAAAGGATATCCGAAGATTTTTCAAAAACTGAACAATAATAAAAGCTAAGTAGGCTTCGCCAGAAATTCGTTTTTTCTCTTCTCATCTCAAAAATGTTTCAAGAGGCCAGCGAGGTTTTTCCCCGTTGACAATTTGTCCGAAACTGCGACCTAGTGTGTGACTGGAGTGGACGTAAAATGGCTAAAGCTCTTTTTCTTTGAATCGCGCCGCCCAGATGGAAAAAACGGTGCTTTCAAGTTAGCCTTTTCTCGGAAGATTAGAGCATGTTGTTTGAAGGTAAAAGAAGAATCTTTAAACAAATTAGCGCGCTCTTTGTGTTTTCTTCCCTCCAAAAAAGTGCGTCTGTAATAATTGAGAAGCCACTCCCCAACCCCTCACATCAATGAGAGGGAAAACATATAAAGAAGCTGGTGTCTGCTGTTGCATTTGTCGTCATGGGGACTTTAATTGGATTGCATTTAGAAAAAGAAACCAAAGAGCATTGCTATGTCGCTAAGATAGTGCAACTTTCTTCACCTTGCAAATATAAACTGATCATCCAAACGAATTTCATCCTCACTCCCAATAAACTATAAATTCAAGACGAAAATGACCTTTGTAAATTTAGTTTTGTTCGTGAGTTCAGTAATTATGATATTGTAAGGAATGAAAATGGCACAATCCTAGCAACATGAGGGTGCTCTTGGTACCTTTTTGCTAGATGCAATCCAATTGGAACTCTGTCTTTGTTAGTTAGTCTGCTTTGATTTTTCTAACAATACACTCGAAGTAGTCGACCTTAGCGCTATGTCAAAAGAAAACTACGACCTTAGATGAAATACTACAGCCTGAAATAAAAACACCTTCAACACCATTCTAAATTTTTCCTATATTTTTTTTATAAAATAATTTCGAGAAACCAACGAGCGAGCACACATCCTAACCATAATTTTAAAAAGGTACAACATACTACTGGAACCTGAAATCGACAAAATGGAGCATGATGGTGATCCTGACTTTTAGTTAGAATTCTGGGCTGCGTCCAGCGAAAAATTCCCGTGCTAGTCAAAGATCACCAACTTTTCCAAGTCTACCTACAGTATTCTTTTTTGGGTGTTTTTTTTTTAAAATAAAAAAATACATTTCTGAGTATTCACACACTACGCGTTACTTACAAAGTAATTATATGTAAATTGTAACGGTACGGGTAAATTTTACAGGTAAATTATAAATATAGGCATTGGGTCAAATACCTAGGCCAATGATCAAATAATTTCACGTAGACTGAAATTCTGATTCTAGTCATAATTTTGGACAAAATAATTCGTTGCTCCCGTAACGAAGAATTCTCTGTAAAAATGTGCATTAAGAAGTGGGATTTCAAACGACTTTTAGCTCTTGAAATCTGGGAAATCTGGCAGCGTCTAAAGGCTCATACGGCGTTTTTACTCAACGCGACAGGACTAACCCCACCTCCCCGGAAAACATTCGACCCCGTTCGATCGTTCGAGCTTCCGAACTCGGTTTCGGGTGGATATGGCAAAGCCGGCCTCAGCGGCGCGGGGGGAGGGGGGCGGTAATAATCGAGTGTCATATTCCTCGTGCTCTCGCGAGGTTTATTTATTGTCGAGCCTCCCCTTCCCCGGTTACCCCTTTCGCGAGGGGTGAGGGTGTATCGGAGGAGCTTCTAGTTTATTACCGGGTGCTCCGGCTCACCGCGGTTCCGGCCCTTCATTTGGACGTATTTCTGCCAAACGGAACTATGTGCATTAGGTCATGAGCCCTGAGACCCATAAAGATAGGTGCATAACAGGGCTCACGTCGTAATGCACATAGTTCCGCTTGATAGAAATACGTCCATTTCGTCGTCCCCCCTACGTAAGGGCGTATCTCCGGTCTAACGTGAGCCGCGGGGAGCATAAATTTACACGCAAACCAGGGCTCACGTTTAAATTGAGTTGCGCGCTTACGTCGGAGGAGAAGCGTTTCGTCGAGCCCTTCCGCCCGGATGTTCCGGGTCTGACTCTCGGTTCGGACCTTTCCACTTGAGTCGCTGGCCACAATAACTCCGGCCCGAAATTTCCAGTGGCGTGGCGTCAATGGTCGATGATCGATTATCGATATTTCCCCCTTTGGAGCTATGGTAAAGAATCGGTTATTAGGGTGTTCGCTGCGAACACCCTATCTATCGATCCTTTTCTATAGGTTTAAATGGCAGATCAATCGATTTATCGCAAAACACGCCGGGCCAATAGAAATTTCGTAATTGACCCGGTTGCCTCGTTAATTGGACTGCATTTTGCAATTTGGAACTATAAATTCTGGCTCATCTGAAAAAAGACTTAAGTGCGTAGGGAAACGAATGCCACATACGTTGTTTTTAAACCGAGCCAGAATTTACGGTTCCAAATTGCAAAATGCAGTCCAATTGTTCGCGGGCTCGCCTCGCGATGCCGCACAGTTGACAGAGTCAATCGGAATGGTCGGACGAGAAATTGTTGACTAAAAATGCAAATTTTTATGTTTAATTCATCGAATTTAAATTTAAAGAGGTGCTTCTGGACGCTGATTTTACGAGGGAACCAATGGAGCCACTTTTAGAACGTCAAAGTTTTGTATAAACGGAGTTATACGCGTTTAAAGTTTCCAAATTTTGTCCGACTGCTCCTAATGACTCGATCCACTGTAAGCCGAGGCTGGTGATAAATTTTGCCGGCGTCAGTAATTTCTACCACCTGTGGCTACGGAGACGCGATCAGTTTTGAATACTCATGAACTTATGGATGACTAAAAAACACAAGAAAACGGGTGACCACGGCTGAAAAACAACAAAACATACAGGCTGTGACATTTCGGGGTGGTTTTAGTCCCCTCCTCCACCAGGAAACAAAAAGACATACAAAATTAGAGAAATCAACATACTTAGACCCCCAGTTCGTGATGATAAAAAGTGAGGTTATCCGGATGGTTCTTTAGCGATAAAATAGGGGTTTAGGTATTTTGATTTTTATGATTTTTCATATATTTTTGTTTCCTGGTCGAGGAGGGGACTAAAACCACCCCAAAACGTCCCACGCTTTAACTTGGGTTGTTTTGAAGCCTTGATTACCAGATTTTTTGTGTTTTCCAGTTACATTGTTCGGGCTATTTTCGTGTATTTTATTATGGATTACTTTGGGAGCGCGGAGATTTCTCAAAAGGTCGTGATCAGTGGCGTGGCGTAGCGTGCTTTGCGATGTATCGATTGATCTGCCTTTTAACCTGTGGAAAAGGATCGATAAACAAGGTGTTCGCAACGAACACCTTAATAATCGATTCTTTACCACATCTTTAAATGGGGAAATATCGAAAATCGATCATTCACGCCACGCCACTGGTCGTTTTCATCGTCGTACCTTGATCAGCTTCTTAGGCCCCTGTTGCGGGTTACACGGTGACTATGGGAGGTTTGATGAATCCCTCAAAATAGCATCATAAAATGGACAATCGAAATTGCAAACTTTGAGTGTAACCTCGGCAGTTTAACGTTGGGTCCTTGAGAGGGATTACAATGATTTACCACTAAAAAATACGCAATAAAAATAAAAATACGGCGAATTTTTGAAACTTCAACGTAGATTAGCACCTGCCTAACGGTTTATTGAAATCTCTTGCAAGGATCCATTTCCAAAATAATACAGCTGGATTTCACTCGAGGTTTGCACGAAGTGTCCGTTTTATGATGCTATTTTGAGGGATTCCAAAACCTCCCTTAATTACTGCGTAGAACCAAAATCGGGTCTAAAAGGCTGTTAAATGAACGACAATGAATATGATTCTTTAGGTCCTGGGTTGGAGTTTTGGCAACTTAGAAATTCTTTATCCCGGCAAAAATTTTGTGCAATGAAAAACGGAAAAGTTGAGGCGTTCTCATTTTTTTGCGTAATGGACTTAAGAAATATGACGAAGAAAAATCTTCATAAACCGATTAGTGGTTCATATGGAACACCACTAATAATCATAAATAAACCGATGATTCTCGGTCTGTGAACCAAACTAAGGTATCTCCTGCCATACTAAGGTATATTTACCATCACAAAGGTATGAGTGCTATTATTGTATGTTGCCTTTACTACTATAGGTGCTGTTCCATGTGAACCACTGATAGGTTTATACATATAAGCCATAGCTTTTTCTCAGTGATGTCGATCAGCCCCATTCTCTGCCACAAATTTTCCACGCGACGATAAAAAGCGGAGGAAAATCCGATACTTTTCACGAACACTAAAGCTGGACTGCGTTAAGGCATGTTCGAGGCGATGAAGTTGGGGCACAGCGTGTGAGGCCATGGTAGGGCGAACATGTGATTTTATGATCTGCGAACATACACCTTAATTACCACTTCTCTTCGATTCTTAGCGTGCCCTCCGATTTCCCTCTGGGTTTTCACGACTGGCTGTGCTACAAGATTGTCATATTTTCGGCACTCCCAAATCTCTCGGGGAGGAAACAAAGCTTAGAAAATTAAAACTTGAGGACATTTTTTCTGATTGACCACGTAAAGACTTATTCACACGGTTCCTACGGTTGACTATCTTTGTATGGCCTTTGTATCGAATCAAATACGCACGCAAACTTAATTTCTTCATAGGAATTTTCATCGAAACTAATGAAAATATTCGTTGAAAAATCATTGCCTCGGCTTTCAACTGGAAAAATTTAAGCGCAACCGAACTGCATTTTACGTTGCCCAATTTTCTCTCGAGTCTTTTTTTTTCTTCTTCTTTTTACAGAAAGCTTAACGCCATCAGACTTTCTATAAATTTACTTTAAATCAGCAATCAGTGAAGTATTTTCCGAATACTCACAAAAGTGTAAGATTCGTAGAAGCTTAATTTTTACTTAAAAAATAAAACATCAAAGAAACTTGGACAAAACCGGACGCAATCATACAGGCTCATTTCCGTTCAGTCTATCTAATTTCCTATCCCAAAAAAAAACAATCCAGTGACCAAAATCTCAGCATAATTTCAAAGAGTACACGTGGTTATTAAAAAAATTACTCAATGTTAGGGGTTGGGGAAACCTTTGGGACCTTTTTCCGTAAATTCCGCACTTTTTCGGTACTTCCGGATCGCCCTTAAACATTCAGTACCATTTCCGGAGTTTTAGACACCCTGCTACGCCTAATGGCTCGGAAGTATTGAGGTGTTCTTTCTTAGCACGGCAGAGTTACGTTACACGCAGTCTCGTTGTGTAATCCTTTTTCTAGTAAAAGTTTTGGGAAAAAAATGTTCCTCAGTGTTTTAATTCATACCTCGTCTAAAGGCCCAAGGGGTAAGAAAAGAGCTCCAAGAGCTGCAAAAACGGCATTTTCAACAGTAAAAAGATCCAGTACCGAGAGAAAGAATCAGTACCGAGAAAAAAATAAGTAAGCTTTGTACATTTACTTGCAAAACAACAATCGAAGTCATATTTTCCCTGCATCTTTTTCCAATTAAAGACCCAACTTTCAGCTGAAATTACATTTTGTTTCGGCACGCGGAAGCTAATTTATTCGTGCGTGGAGTAGTGTAGCGGCAAGTTTCCGTTATTAAATGTCATACGTAGAGGAGGAATCCATACAGTTGTGAAAGCGAATAATCTCTTTGTTCGCTTTCATTCTCGGAACACTTCAACCGAACATATTTGTGCTAAAAGGAACTACGTGCGTAAGATTTGCGCGTAACATAGTTCCTTTTAGCGTAAATACGTCCGACTGTTCCATATTACGACGAGCAAAGCTTTCGAGATTTTTAGACGCGAGCAATTTATTCTGCCGTACTAACGAAGAACGGCAATTGAATATTCGAACATTGCCAGATTTCTACCGGTAAAAGAGTAATTTTGAGCAAAGTTACGAATAAAAAAAAGATAAAAAGAAAAAAGAAACAAAACAAGAGAAGACACTAAAAAACGGCCCGAAACTATGTGTAACAAGGTGGAGATTTTTTTACTCTAATTGCAATTTTTGGATTTTCTCAGCTTTGTGTTCCCCGCGAAATGGTGTGGATCCAGCACCATCTCTTCACCTTGTTACATAAAGTTATGAATATTAAGCGCTCAGCCGATAGGCGGCGCTTTTTGATTTCGACCTGCCACTAGAGCTCTAGTATACTAGTGCGCTCAAGCGATCAAATGGCGCACCAACTCATCGATGCACGAAACGCCATTTTTACTTTTTTTTTTTTTGATTACCTCATTATGCCTCTGTGAATACGATTAAATGCAAATTAGCGTAAGAAATAAATAACAGTCCTAAAACTCTCTTTGCTATGCGGTTTATAGTTATCCTATAATTACTTCTGAAAGTTCAAGATTCGCGTTCTGTTTTCCGAAAACTTTTCCACCGGTGATAACCTTATTCGGAGACCTTAGTAGAATTCGCCTACATCTAGGTTATGTGTCTTTGACCTAGGTACTGGAGAGTATTGCCATCCTTTTGCCCTTCTCTGATTGGTTCATGAGTTTTGGCGTCTTTGGCCCTCTTCTGGCTTAATAAGATCAATGTTCATTTTCTGTAGGTACATAGCCGCGATTCAGATTCAGATGACACTACTCTCCCGTATTTGCTTCTCGCGTCTCGCTTACTCCTTTGTGTTTTCATATTTCGTCCATCTCCCTCCATCCATAATTAATTCCATAATCCATCCGCCTCGTTTAAGATTGTGTTGTGAAATTTAAGATTGTGAAATTGTCTGAAATTTGAAGCATAATATTTTGGAATTATTCAACGTATGTCGTGTCTTGTCTTCAGACTCGTTCTGCCCACCTCGTGAAGTTTGTGAAAGTTTCTGAAGTATAATGCTGTGAAATTATTTGACCAATTATCATGCTACCTCAGAGACTGTTTTAGTGTTTTTGGGTTAATTAAAGTATGTCAGGTAGGAGATCTGCCATTTGCGATACATGCAAAATGCTTCATTATACTAGTGTACCACAGTTGTTCTCAAGCACCAATTACAACACGGTTTGCATTTTTATGCTGAATAGCATAGATAAACGACTGGAGCATTTTGCGCAGCTCAAGCGCAGGGATTTGTACCTTCGTAATTGTCACCACCTCATCGCTGCAAATTATGAAAAGGACCGCTCGAGTGTATCCTTGATCATAGAATATCTGTTATTCTCAAAGCGATGTCGTCATCACATCCCTGTCAGTTCACAACTTCTAATTATTGAGTTTAACTAGGTGTCAAAAAATCTGAGATATCTGAAGTAGCAGAAAATTGTGTACTTTCAAAGTCTAAGATTTTTTGCGGCACCGACAGTTTCATAAATCTTCCTTATAACACTCTACTCTGAAACCGCTACATTCTACCTCTCACATTGCTCCATAACAAAGGTATGTGTTAGCCTCTTATTTGTACTAAAAATTCTAGGTTTCATGACTCATTTACTCATTCACTCTCTGGTGAATTTGGTTCCGTCAGATTCATTGCAAGACACCTTATGTGTTATCTCCGCAGACCTAACACAGACATTTGAACGCTCAATGAGAGCAAAATTTCAACTGGCCTGTTGTCTACTTTTCAGTAAAGAGGGTAAATAACCTTCCTTAAGGACTCGCTTTGAGACGATAAAACAAGGTTTCTCCATTACTTACCGTAAGACGATAATAAGTGTTCCACCAGACTATGTAGGAGATGAGGTTGAAAGTTACATCACCTCCATGTGTGAGGAAGTTTTCTTACCTACAACCTGATTTTATGACTTACAATAACAAAAGATACTGCTTTCGCCTGGCATTTTTTCATGCGTCGCATCGTCTAATAAACGGGGACCTACATTTACTTGATTCCATGAATAGGTAAAATGGCTCAGAGAGAATTTCGTCGAATGATCACTACGGCCATCTCTCATCCAGTTGGAGAACTTTTACTTACCTTTGATTAAAAAATTCATGAACCATAGAGTTTTTGGAAATTGAGTACACAATATTATTGTGAAAGATTTTTGAGGTTGAGTCTTTGTTTACATTCTCAAAGTATCAAAAGTTCTACAGTTTCATCGTGTTTCCTCCTAACTTTATCAGCTTATGAGCAATGGCTCCTAATTTACTCAACTCCTCAGCAGGCCAAAACTCTATACCTCTACAGATACATATGAGAATCATGCGTTTCAACGAAACCTACGAGTCCTCTTATCATCACTCAGGAACCACCGATCTTTTCTGCAGGTGTCATGGACCATTCATGACAAATACTGTTGCAACCACCCTTATCCTAGGTACATATCTATGCATAGTAATTCTAGTGATCAGCTCCATACTCACAATGTAATTTCTGTAAAATACAGTTGGACGGTGGAATTACCAGACCCCGTATCTCGGTTTGCGACGTTGTAGACTTCCTTTCATACTTTCTTCTTTACACGGAAAACCAACCAACATCAATTTATAAAAACTTCTGCAATTTTTCTTCTCTGTGCAAAGAAAACTCTGTGAAAACCAAGGAGGAAAAATGATTTGTTCTCTGTCAAAAGAATAAAATGGGAGCGGAGATTTTTAAGCACCGCAAACGAGATACATGGTCTGCTAGTTTCACTGTTGACTTGTTACGATATACCTATACCTACAATATCCCTATAGATTACATTGAAGATATTACTGTCCCTGTAACAGTGACTGATTCGAATGTTATCACAGTAGAGGGTTTCAGATATTTGGGCCAGCATGGTTTATTAATTACACAGAACGTAAGTTACCTTTATAAATTAAGGCGTAGAGGCAACTTCTGCCTTTGGTTGGCCAGAAATTTCTGTAAACGCATTTAAATTCCTAAAATTTATGAGAAATTCCGAATCTACTAAATGAAAGCAAGGATTTCAGGAGAACATGATTAACAATTTGCTGTCAGAAGGAAAACTGCGGAAGGAAAGTGGGAAAGATTTTTCACTAAGGCTCAACATAATATGAGGAGGAAAAAATGAATGTAATTTCCGTTTACCCTGGTTATAATTCTGGTATTGCAAGAATTCTCTTTCTCTATTTACGTAATTACGTATTAGATTATTGTATTGTATGAAATCCTGTTATCACGAAGACAGAGTATCATAGAGCATAAACAATAAACATAGGAAAGGTTGTGTCTGATCATGAGTCATTAGAAGGTTTTAGCGTAGTGTGCTGCAACCTAGCGGACACATGGTGCCTTCGATTCGCGAAAAGTTACCTTCAGTACTCACAATCAGTTGCAGTTGATTGATTTCGTTTATTGTCTCATCATTTACCTATTAATATTTATATTTCGTTCATTTATTTACCTATAATATTTTTTACGTGTCCAATTAGGGCATCATTAAAACAATTAATTTGGCCTCGTTAAGTGATACGTTCATCTTTGATACATTTTCTTCAAATGATCTAGAAAAGTTATTTTTTTGGAGCCGTAATAGTTTTCTCTGTTTTTATGAGAAATCGAGGATTTTTTATGTATTAATATTTCGGTACTTAAGTAATGGATCATTATTTTTCTTATGGATCTTGGATTTTTTTTGGGGGGGGGAGGAAGCACAATTTTAGATGTTTTAATTATTGCAAATTTTAACATACTCAGTTAATAGGTAGTAAATTAAATCTGGGACTCATTAAAATTGCGCTCACCGCTGAGCGCTTCTCTAATACCCACGTATTAGAGCTTTCCCGCTTGTTTTTTTTCTTTAAATTTTCAGTTAATTTTAAGAAGTCATTCATAAAATACGTAACGCTTTGTGGGGCGCGGGTGTCAAAGAAAGCGTTACGCCAATTTCTTTCTACGTCTCAAATTATAGGGACCTACTAATACCCTCCGTAGGACCTTCACTAGGACCCCACCTAAGGAAAAAAAATCAGGCAATATCTGCGGTGGTTGATCTCATCCCGGCTGTGTCCGTCCAAAAAACGAATGAAAATTAAAACAAATTAAAAAAAAGGGGGAAAAAGGAAATTTTTGCAAGTTTTCCGGGTAATGGTCCACTGGACAAGGTACGAATTTCAGCATTTTCAGCATTTCACGTAGAACACGACGCGCACAGCAAAAATTACCGCAATTAACTCCTTACGAAGATATTTAATGATTCTTGATGCGTGAATTGAAACCACCCGCTCATGAAAACTCAATGCTCTACGTGATTCACATCGTGCGCTAAACGTTATCATGACAGTCTCTGCGATATAAAAATCTCGCAACCTCAATTTTGACGCTTTGGCTCAGCTATAGCATATTGCTAATACATAATAATGCATAATACTACAACATAATAATACAATAATTGCTTTGAACAACACATGGTGGGAAATGAACATTGCTCGATTGAGAAGCTTGCTGAAACCGTTGTAGTGCGCGATTCGACTCGCGTAGAGCTTTTGAGTATCTTGTGAGCGGACAGTTCAAATTTCTCGTTACCAGTGTGAAATAAAAACGTTAATATCTTCGTTAGGAGTTAGTTTCAGTAATATTCGTGTACTACGTGAAATTTTGGTTAAGAAACATATATCAGATTGCTTAAATTCGTACCTTGTCTAGTGGTCCATTTCATTTTAAAAGAAGATATTTGGCAACGTCCGATTGCTCGTACGCCGTTTTGCCTTAGCACGGAAGGATTGCACCCGTGAAGTGCGCTTCGTGAGGGGCGTACATATCGATCTAAATTGCATTCGGATCAGATGTTTTTATTAAAAACATACCTTCCACGTCTACATTAATTACTTGTTTTCATTAATCACGCCAGCTATTTAAGCGTTTGTTTTGTACTCGGGGTCGTGTCATCGCACAGTGGATCGAGTCGATGCGGAGATCGGACAAAATTTGGAAACTTTAAACGCTTATAACTCCTTTTATACAAAACTTTGAGGTTCTAAAAGTAGTTCCATTGGTTTCTTCGTGAAATTTTTTACAAGAAGCACCCCTCGAAATTTGAAATGTGACAAAATTTATTCCTAGTTCAAAATTTAGTGTCTGACCTTTCTAATTGACTCGATCCACTTTGCGTCGGTTCAACAGAGGAACAATTTCAAATCATTGCTAATTTGCTTTCCGCCTCTATGAATAGCGCGCCACTTTTTGATAACTTCACTAGGAATTCGCTTCAAACTGCCCTTGACCTACTGTGGCTTTCGTGCAGGATCAGCAAGGATGCAGAGGCGAGAGCCAGAGCAGGGTTCCCGGTCACTTTTGACATAAGAATCTCCCTGCCTTTTCTAGGTTTTCCAGATTAAAATGACACGTTTTAAGAAACAGGTCATTTTAATCTCGTTGGAAAAACCCACTGTGCTTCTGATTAGACATTAAGATGTCTAATCAGAAGCACAGTGAGTTTTTTTAAAATCATAGTCGGTCGAATTCAGCTTTATTCGTTTAAGTACTCAAGCCGGGAGGTTATGATTGTATAAAACAGGTTTCAAACCTGTTTTTCAAAATACATATTAAGATTTTTGTGATTACGATTTGCGGATTTTTGCAGAATGATTTTTAGAGCGGACCCACCCCCTACTTCCTTGACTTCCCTCACAATATATGTACATGCCCTCCGACTTTCGATACAAAGCTAATAGTAGACCACCGGCAACCCTGGAGAAGCTAGAGGCCGGTGCGTTGTTTCTTAAATGAGCCAAAATATGTAGTCTCTTATTGCAAAATGCGGTCCAGTTGGTTTATTACACATTTTCTCCGTCCATTTTAACCACTCGCTTCCACCAACAGGATCTCTCCAATTTTTATTTTCTCCTTAGTCAATCAATCCTAAAGATCAGCCCTCGGCATTAAACCGATTATTTGGACTGCGATAAGCAGAAAGGAACCAAGCCACATCAGGTATTGTCAAATATAACTGGGCAATTTAATTTTTTACATGGAAACGATTGCGCGAATTTTTGTGAAAATTTCAAAGAATTTTCTGCATAGTCCAAAGCAAATTCTTTAAAATTTTCAAAGGAATCTAAGAACGTTCTTGTGTAAAAAATTTAATGGAGATGTTACATGTCTGAGGAATTTGCGTTTTGATTACTGATTCTTGTGTAAAAGTTTGCGATAAACACGATGGTGCCACTGGTTTTCTCTGAAATCAACTCCCAAGCTCAAAAAAAGCTCTCAAATTGAGGCCAAAATGGAGGGGATATCCCACGCTATCCTGAGATTCCCCCTCTACATCAAGACAAATTCTCCATGCAAAGATAGGGAGCAAATATATTAGCAGGGTTGCCGTGTTTTCAGTTGTGAAGTCCCCAAATAAAGTGACAGCCCTGTCAATGTATTTGCTCCCTATCTTGGCATAGAGAGTTTGTCTTGATGTAGACGTGGACTCTCAGAATAGCGTGGGATATCATCTCCCATTTTGGCCTCAATTTGAGAGCTTTTTTTGAGCTTAGGAGTTGATTTCAGAGAAAACCAGTGGGACCATCGTGTTTCTCGCGAACTTTTACATAAGAATCAATGGGCAAATCGCAAATTCCTCACACATGCAACATCTCCATTCCCCAGGTATATTTGGCAACAGCTATGTGGCTTAGTTCCTTTCTGCTTAACGCGGTCCATTTGCATTTCAGCGATCGAAAACCAAGAGGCAGAGACAAAAAACAAAACCGCAAACGACCGGGACCGAAAACTAAAACGAAAAAAACCCCACCGAGGGGGGAACCGCGCGCCGCGCGAGGGGTTGAAAAATACCGTCGCTTATTCGATTTGGTCGATTTGGAAACGGAATGGGTGAAAAACAGCTGGTGAGAGGGCTCCATCGGCGCGGAAAAGCAGCCGAGAGATGACGGGCGATACCACTGTTGCCGGATCGTGCACTTCTCCCCCGTTCGACTCCACGTGAAACATCCACCTTACATCGCACGACCTGGCAACCCCGGGCGATGTCAATATCGGCGAACGACGAGTGATTGGAAAACAATTGTTTTATTAAATAAAACGCGTGTCTGTCTCCTGCTACAACCTGAGTTGATTGCCGCGCGCGGTCGGGTGAGCCGTGCTCCCCCACGAGGGGGGTGTCGAGAAATCGGGGGGCTGGCAACCCTGGTCGATTGACTGCATAAACGGGGGGTGTTGCGCCCGGCCCGAACAATGCCCCAGCCGGAAAGCCTCGGTTTAACCGCGTAATTTCATCCATTCATCACATCCTTGAGACTCGTATCGAGTTCGNGGGGGGGGGGGGGGGGGGGGGTTTGTTAGTTTCGGGGTGCCACGTTGAGCTGGCGGGGATGTATTTTTCCTTCCTGAAATCGTTCGGTCTGGTCCTAGCCTAAACGTAAGAACAGTGTTCGAAACTCACCTTCGAGTTTTAGGAGCCACACTGAAAAAAAAACACATTGGATCTAGAGTCCAAACTCTGTAAAACATTGACAAGAAAAAGTACTCTTGATTCAATCGGATTTAAGCTTAAATCAAAAGGAAATCCGCTCAAATTAAGAGGCTTGGTTCTTGATTTAAGCTTAAATCTGATTGAATCAAGAGTACTTTTTCTTGTCAATGTTTTCAAGAGTCTGGACTCAAGATCCAATGTGTTTTTTTCCCCAGTGTGTGGCGCATCAAGCCCGATTTTTAGGCGCTTTTGAAGATTTTTTAGGGGCCAGATTAACTTCTTGCCTATATATTACGGCGCATTTAGTGAAAAGTTAGCCGCAAGATGTTTTCGAAACAGAAATAGTACGTAACTGCAACTTGGGGAAGACAAAAGCACTAAGAATGAAATAGTGAAGAATAGAAACATTTCACTTGTAGTGCTGAAAATTCTGAGTTTTTTCAATTCAAATAGATTTGTTTTTCTTTCTCTACGCGACTTCCTGTGAAAATCCAGATTTTTAGGGGGCAATTTTTAGGGGCCACGTTGGCGCAGAGCCTTCATTTTTAGGCGCCATGGCCGATTATTTTTAGGCGCATTTGGCGCTTTGTCGCCTGTGAGTTTCGAACACTGCATAAAAATAACTATTCTACCGTGCTAAGGAAAAATGCCGTATGAGCCTTCAGACACCGCCAAATTCCTTCCGATAAAATGAGCATTCATTGAAAAAGTTGTGATTATTAATCTTCCAATTTCTCAGACACTTTCGTTTACACTTCAATCTAGAATGCCTGAAAATTTCAAAGGAAAGTATTCATAACTTTCATTGAATATACATGTTTTATATAGAGAAATTCGGCAACTTTCGAATGTTGATACGGCGTTCTTCCTTAGTACGGCAGTATTCCACAAATCCTCGTTTCCCGAGCAAAAGAACGGAACTCCATTGCGAGGTTGCAATGTTGACTCGGACGATTGAATTGGACGGTTTCTCTGATTGTTAACAACTTTGCAAACCGAACTAAAGTTTCGACACTTTGAAGTCAGCGGTGCAAAAAATGTTTCAACGTTTTTCCCGCTTCCTCGTTGGGCGCTGCTCTGTACTGCCGTGCTACGGAAAAACGCCGTATGCACCTTCAGGCATTGCCAAATTTCCATTGATAAAACACGACTTTCCCGGTAAACTTGTGAATATTTTCCTTCCAATTTTTCTGATAATTTTGTTCGCAATTTCACCCGAAGTGCCCGAAAATTTCAGGAGAAAATATTCATAAATTTCCTGAAAAATAAACATTTTAGTGAGGAAAATTTGGCAACTCTCGAATGTTCATACGACGTTCTTCCTTAGCACGACAGTGTAGTCCACCTTTGACGCGGAGAGAGGGATAATTGGACGGCATTTTGCAATTTGGAACTATAAATTCTGGCCCGTTTTATAAACAACGCATGTGACATTAGTTTCCCTATACACATAAGTGTTTTTTCAGATGAGCCAGAATTTATAGTTCCAAATTGCAAAATGCAGTCCAATTGGAGGAAGTAAATGAGATGGTTGTGAAGGCAAAGTTAGATGAAAGAGGGACGGTCGTTTCTGGTCGTTATGACAGATACTCTGACGACGAGATGCTAAAAACATGGATAAAGATAGTTGGAAGGCAAAAGCTCCGATTTTTGCCACTGTGGATAGCTCTTTTCGTTTTAGAAAATGAATCGAGTCAATTAACTCGCAAACTGAGTCAACTGAGACTCCGACTTATAGGCAATGATTGCAGTCCATTAGAATCGAAAGACTTTAAATATATTTTGACTCGAAAAGACACTGGGAAAAAAAAACACATTGGATCTTGAGTCCAGACTCTTAAAAACATCGACATGAAAAAATACTCTTGATTCAATCAGAATCTAGCTTAAATCAAAAACCAAGCCTCTTAATCTAAGCGGATTTCGTTTTGATTCAAGCAAAAATCCGATTGAATCAAGAGTATTTTTTCTTGTCAATGTTTTCAAGAGTCTGGAATCTAGATCCAATGTGTTTTTTTTCCAGTGGATAGCCGAAGTAACTCGATCCTTTCTTCACTATGGGAACACATTTTTGTTTTTGAGGGTAAGATATTGATGAAAAATGAATGCGGCCATCTACGAGTATGAGAATCCTACCTAGCACGCAAATATTCCAAACCGAGATACTGGCCATGGGCTGCGGAGACTTTTTCCGAATAATTGGACGTATTTCTGCCAAACGGTGCTATGTGCATTAAGACATGAGCCCTGAGACCCATACGAATATATGTATAACAGGGCTCACGTCATAATGCACATAGTTCCGTTTGGCGGAAATACGTACGATAAAGCACGAAAACGGCCCAAAACAATAACACCGAACCTTACAGCGCTTTTCTTTTCCTACATGGTTCAAAAAACTTTGAGATCAGGGCTAATCACACTGATCCTTAGGCGTATTTTAAGTTACCTCTCGAAAAAATCAATCATGTAGAAAAAAGTTACAGTTTCTGCAGTTCTTTGCAAGTGGTATAGCTCCACCTATTTTTTTTTTTTTTTTTTTAACTCATTCTCTGAGAGTACTAAATAAGTGAACTGGACTTCTGGGGATTTTTTCGGATGTTTTTTACTCCAGATGGCAACGAAACTCCTGTTAGAATATATCGTTTAACACGTTTTTTTTGCGGGCCCAGATGGCATAACAAGGCGGAGGACACGGCGTTATGCTGATTGGCTGATCACGTCTTGCTGCGTCAACTCTGCCGCGATAAGGAAAAACGACGTATTAGCTTTCGGTAGTCTCCAAATTTTTCCTAATAAAACAATAACTACTGAGGAAAGTCAGGAGTATTTGTCCTTGAAATGTCCACTTACTTCCGATCAACTTCCGAATGAAGCACTCTGAAAAATTGGAGAAAAAGTATCCATTGGTTTCCTTAAAAATTTGTATCCTATCTTGGGAAATTTGGCAACGTCCGAAAGCTCATACGGCGGTTTCCCTCAGCACGGCAAAGCTCAACTGTCGACTTTTGATTTGTTAGATTATTAATAGCGTCTTCTCCCCTTGGCGACGATTGTGTGAACTTATGTATGAAAAACTACACTGAAATGAAACGCTCTGAAAAATTGGAAGGAGTATATACAAAAGTTTCCTTGAAAATCTCATCCTATCTACGGACATTTAGAAACGCCTGAAGACTCATACGGCGGTTTTCCTTAGCTAGGCAGAGCTCAACTGTCGACTTTTAATTTTTTGGATTATTATCAGCTTCTTCTCCCTTGGCGATGATTTGTGAACTTACGTAGGAAAAACCACACTCCAATCCTACAAAAATCCCATGCCAATGCCCTCTTAAAAAAATCAATTTCGTGCCCTTTCCATTCTGTAAAGGAAATTAAGGACCGATCCGGCAGCGTTGGGCGGTGAGCCGGCACGGGCGAGGAAAGCAACAGGACCGGGGAAAAGCTGCAACAAGTTAATAAAAATAAAGGGAGAAAAGTGCGCGGAGGGGCCCAACCCCCCCCCCCCCCCTCCCCCCTCGCCGTGACGGGATTCGTCCAGGGGCGGGGGGAGGGGCTCGGAAACGGGTCGGCTGAAAATCAGCGTCGACAACG
>NW_017547181.1:5177613-5202859 GCF_001854935.1 Bemisia tabaci
GGGGGGGGGGGGGGGGCGAAAAAGCGAGATTGTCTGAATTGCACGGTTCGGCGACTCGGCCGCGCTCCGAATGGCGGAATGGTGGTCTATCATAAGTAAACAGATTTTGATGGCTACGAAATTTTATTTCCCAGCAGAGCGCCCCGGTTATCAGCGTTTAGAGGGATCCCTTTCGTTCTCACGCCGGCTGCTCCCTCCGAAATCACCCCTTTTTGACCCTTTCGCTCCTCCTCGCGGTGTCGCTCGGGATCCCGACTTTTTCGTCTCTTCCTCTCGTCGCTGCCTCCTTCCCGCCCACGATATCGTCCTCGAAATTTTCCGGTGACGGGGCGGAGGGAGCCGGGAGAGATGCTGCGACTGTCGTGAACTTCTTCGCGGTTTTCGTCGTTCACTAGAAAAAAAACACATTGGATCTAGAGTCCAGACTCTTGAAAACATTGACAAGAAAAAATACTCTTGATTTAATCGGATCTAAGCTTAAATAAAAAGGAAATCTGCTCAAATTAAGAGGCTTGGTTCTTGATTTAAGCTTAAATCCCATTGAATCAAGAGTATTTTTACTTGTCCATGTTTTTAAGAGTCTGGACCCTAGATCCAAAGTGTTATTTTTTTTTTTTTTTTTTTTTTTTTTTTTTTTTTTTTTTTTTTTTTTTTTTTTTTTTTTTTTTCCAGTGTGCGGTTTTCGTCGTTTACCGGTCAAAGGAACGTAACTCCACCACATGATTGCAAAGTTAACTTCAACCGTTCAATTTTTTACGAGAGTAAAGCCGAAAGATCTCAGTCCAAAATCTGTCTGATTTTTTAATGAGATCAGAGGAAAAATTAGTGAAATTTGCAGTCAGACATTTTCAAAATTTTCCTCACTGGAAAAAAAAAACACATTGAATCTGGAGTCCAGACTCTTAAAAACATCGACAAGAAAAAATGCTCTTGATTCAATTCGATTTAAGCTTATATCAAGAACCAAGCCTCTTAATTTGAGCGGATTTCCTTTTGATTTAAGCTTAAATCTGATTGAATCAAGAGTATTTTTTCTTGTCAATGTTTTCAAGAGTCTGGACTCTAGATCCAATGTGTGTTTTTTTTTTTTTTTTCTTTTTTTTTCCCAGTGTGGGGCGGAGGGAGCCGGGAGAGATGCTGCGACTGTCGTGAACTTCTTCGCGGTTTTCGTCGTTCGCCGGCAAAAGGAACGTAACTCCACCACATGATTGCAAAGTTAACTTCAACCATTCAATTTTTTACGAGAGTAAAGCTGAAAGAGCTCAGTCCGAAATCTGTCTGATTTTTGTATGAGGTCAGAGGAAAAATTAGTGAAATTTGCAGTCAGAAATTTTCAAAATTCTCCTGGCAAAAATGCAATTTGGGTGGGAAAATCTGGCAAAATTGAAACGTACTTACATTTTTTCGCAAGAAAAAAGACATTCTGTACGCTCCAGAGCTTACTACAGGCAACATTGAAATGTGGTTACGTTTTTTCGCAAGAAAAAAAAAAAAACATAACCAGGAGAAAAAAGAAATAAACCAACATACTCATTTAGCGGATTCGTCGTTCTTGTCATTATTTAAAAAAAAAATCGACTATGTTACGGTTCATCGCGCCAAAGTAAAGAATAAAACACGACACGTTCGAATTCTAAGTTGAGTATTGATGGATATGCTGTTTTTCGAAGCGAGGGTGCGAGTTGCTTCTTTACAGAAGAGACTGAAAAATTACGATGAGCACAAAGAGAAAAGTCTCTATCTATCTACATGGTTTAAAACTAAAGCTAAACGAAGTGCATTAAATTTACAGGGTAACGTTAGATAATACGATGATTACGTTACATTTAATATTTCTTACAATATTTTCAATACAATTTCTCCAAAAAGAAAGAAAGACACGAATGCTAAAGACTCGTGAACTTGGGATTATTTTTCAGCTTATAATCCCTAAAGCTAATGGACCACTAGACAAGGTACGAATTTCAGCATTCTGATGCATGTTTCTGAACCAAAATTTTACGTAAAACACGATGCGCACAACGATTATTGCCGAAATAAACTCCTTACAACCATATTTAATGATTATTGATGAGTGAATTCATATCACTCGCTCATGAAAACACAATGCTCTACGTGATTCACATCGCGCGCGAAACGTCATGACAGTCTCTGCGATATAAAAATCTGGCAACCTCAATCTTGACGCTTTGGCTCAGCGCTATAGCAAACTGCGTGTAGTTTGAACAACACATGGTGGGAAATGAACATTGCTCGATTGAGAAGCTTGCAGAAACCGTCACAGTGCGGGATTTGACTCACACAGAGCTTTCAGTTTCTTGTGAGCAGGCAGTTCAAATTCCTCGTAACCAATGTGAAATAAAAACGTTAATATTTTCGTTAGGAGTTGGTTTAAGTAATTTTCGTTGTGCGAATCGTGCTCTACGTGAAATTCTGACCAGGAAACATGTATCAGAATGGTTAAATTCGTACCTCGTCTAGTGGTCCATTGCACAGGGTAACGTTAGATAATACGATGATTACGTTACATTTGATAGTTCTTACAATATTTTCAATAGAATTTCTCCAAAAAGAAATAAAGACACAACTGCTAAAGACTCGTGCACTTGGGATTATTTTTCAGCTTAAAGTCCCTGTTCCCTAAAGCTAATTACGATATTATTCGATCCTGACGTCATCTTCCGAACACGCTAACGCAGATTACGCTTTATTTATGAGTGTTTTTGTATCTTCAAGCGCGCTCGGATGTGAAACGAGGCCTTGGTATTAAGAATGAATGAGGAACTATCGGCTAATAGCTCAGTACTTTATTTCATTTCATTTTAAGTAGCCGCAAATTGAATAATTTCGTTAAATTTGGTAAATCTTAAAATATTTTAGAGTACATCTGTTTCAAAAGGGGAAAAAATGACATGAGTGCCAAAGACTCGTGACCTTAGGATTTTGTTTAATCTTGAAGTCGATACATATTATTCGATTTTTACGCCATCTTCCGAATACGCTAACGCAGATTACGCTTTATTTATGAGTGTTTTTGTATTTCCGATGGCGCTCGGAGCATGTTGGGATAATTTCGTTAAATTTGGTAGTTTCTGAAATATTTCCGATACAATTTTCCAAAAATTAAAAAAAAGACACGAGTGCTAAAGACTCGTGCACTTGGGATTATTTTCCAGCTTAGAGTCCCTATTCCCTAAAGCTAATTACGATATTATTCGATCCTGACGCCATCTTCCGAACACGCTAACGCAGATTACGCTTTATTTATGAGTGTTTTTGTGTCTTCGAGCGCGCTCGGAAGTGAAACCACGCACTGCAGAGGCCTTGGTATTAAGAATGAATGAGGGACTTCCGACAGGTTCAACACTTTTCATCGGGCGGCTTCCGAGAATTTCGGAGGGGAAAAGTCCCCCATCCCGGAGGAGCCTCAAAATGATGATGGTTTGATAAATGCGTGTTTGCCGCGACTGGGTATTTAATAATAAAGCGGTTTAAAAGTTGTGACGTCCAGGGAGTCCGTGGACGTCACGTCCCCGATTTTACTGCCAGCAACTTGAACGAGTTTCTTTCTCGTCTTCATAAAATAATATTCGAGATTCCAGCGAAACTGGTCGGATGGGGCATGCGACGGGTGTAGAGAATACGAGAAAAAAGTCGCCTTCAATTCTGAGTAAATGACCCAGTGACCTAATAGTCGATTTCAAGAGAAACAAAAAGAATAATGAAGAAACGCTGCTAGGATGGGTATGTGATAATACCTAAATACGGGGTAAAAATATTGTGATATATTACATGTTTACCCCGTAAAAAAGTGATACATCGACGGTGCAAGTCGGCAATCACACAACTCTGTTTGCGACGTCGTAGACTTCCTATCATACTCTATTTTTTAAAAGGAAAACTACTCAACGGCAATTATTTAAAACTGCCTTAATTTGTCTTCTCTGTGCGAAGAAAATTCTGCACAAACTTCGAGGAATGATGTCAATTTGTTCTCCTTTAAAAAAATGACACAGAGGCGGAGATTTTCAGACACCGCAAACGAGTTATGTGAGTGCCGACTTACACCGTCGATATATGAAAAATATTTATATCTCTCTTTACATTTAATCTCATGAGTATTACTCTGTTATACTTTCTTATTTTTTTATTTTTACTTCGAGAAAATTGTGTAACAAGCTCCTGTAACTGTTTACATCGGATAAAATATGAATATAAAACAAAAATTATATAGGGGGAAAATAGTACAAGGGACAAGTCGCCTTCAAAATTCTGAGTACGCAACCTGAAGATCTAAGTGTCGAAATAGTCGAATTCAAGGAAGCTTTCGTGCAAAATTGGTAGAAAAAGGTGTGAGATTAGTGAAAAGACTACGAGAATAAGTCGCTTCCAAAATTCTGAGTGGGCAATCGGGTGACCTGAGTATCGAAATAATCGCATTCAAAGGGGCGAAAACTGAAGGATATATGAGGTGCGTGAGGGAGGAAAAGAGAGTGAGAGGCAAGTCGTCTTCAAGATTTCGAGTAGGTAAATTGATGACCTGAGTTTCGAAATCTCATTCAAACACAAGCTAATCGTAGAAAAGTCAACTTCCTCCCAGCTGGTTTGGTAGATCATTGTACAGGGTAACCTGTACATACATAAGACATACGTACCTAAATTCACACGATTTGTTTTACCTTCCAATTTTTTTTTTTTTTTTTTGGGGGGGGGGGGGGAGTGTCGCATTAGGAGATTTTAAAATTTCCAAGGAAACACCAAGAACCGTAGAAACATTTTGCGGCATAGGTGTTCTGCTGTAAAGTAGCACAAAATCAACATCACCAAGACACCCAGCGATCCGAACGCCTTGTCACCCGGAGAACGCAACCACCCAGACAGCGTCGGCCAGCGGGACGCGGAGCTGGGACTCGACGGTCTGTTTTTGTGCGTGGCGGGCGGACTAACAATACTCTGTTTGATGAGGGCGACGCCGATGAGTCCGGGCCGACGCCGGGGCTGGCGTCGCGACGCCCTGCCCCCGCCCCCGCCTCGCCCCTCGTTATTTATCACAGATTATACTTGACACATGCTAGTCGCCCGTAGACATCACTTGTTGATTTTTATTTATCCTCCCGCGCTGGCTCTCGAGCCGGCTCCGCGCACAGTACATCGAAAGAATAGACTGCATAGGACAAAATTTGGAAACTTTAAACGCTTATACTTCCGTTTGAATAGAATTTTGAGGTTCTAAAAATGGTTCCGTTAGTTTTCTCGTAGAATTTTTTTCAAGAAACACCCCTTGAAATTTAACATATCAGGATGTCTACTAAAACAAGCGGGTCAAAAATCAGTACTTTTACAGTACTTTTTCAGTACATTCCCAAAAAATTCAGTACCTCTTCAATAAAAAAAATTCAGTTCTTTTTCAGTACCTCTATTTGACGAAATTCGAAAAATTTCAAAAATTTGAATTTCTCACTCAAATTGAGACAAAAATTACCAAAAAATTAAAAAAATTCCGGACCTTTAGCGGCATTTCCGCACTTTTTCAGCACTTCCGGACCCCCCTTAAAAAATTGGTACTATTTTCGGACTTTCCGGCAATTCCGGACTTGTAGACACCCTGGCTATGACGGAATAAACATCAAAATTCGCAGTTTTTGTCAAAATTTTCATTTTTTAATTGACTCGATCCACTGTGCGTCGTCCTTCTCGGGCCTCTTCTTATCGGCCCCTCTTCCACCCCCTCCGCCCATTATTCGTCCCCTTCATTAACCCTTCTTTTCTGCCCCCGAGGCTTCGGGGCGTCTCCGGCCGCGGTTTCACGCGACGAGGAGTTGACCGCGCCACCGGGTCCCACGCTGCCGTGGTACGGAAAACCATCGTAAGAGCCTTTAGACGTAGGATTTTTAGATTTTTACACTGAAAAAAAAAAAAAAAAAAAAAAAAAAAAAAAAACACATTGGATCTAGAGTCCAGGCTCTTAAAAACATCGACAAGAAAAAATACTCTTGATTCAATCGGATTTAAGCTTAAATCAATAACCAAGCCTCTTAATTTGAGCGGATTTCCTTTTGATTTAAGCTCAAAACTGATTGAACCAAGAGTCATTTTTCTTGTCAATGTTTTCAAGAATCTGGACTCTAGATCTAATGTGTTTCTTAGTCCGGCGTAGATAGCAAAATCCTGTACTTTAGCATTGAAAAGACACATATGTAGATTCGACCACCATAATATCTCCAAAACACACATCGAATTTCCATTCGTACATAATATCTTAGCGGTTTGAAAGCACGAAAAAAATAAAATTGCTGATTTTAACAATTCAATTGCCAAAAAAGGTGACTGCAATGTTTCAATGTAGATTTCACAAAAAAAAAAATGCTACTTTAACCACCCCCGTGGTTGAATTAGCTTACAATCGTGGTAAAAGTAGCATGTTTGTTGTTGTAAAATCTACGTGGAAACATTGCAGTCACTTTTTTTAGCAATCGAATTGTTAAATCAGCAATTTCATTTTTTTCGTGTGACAATAATCCATATAATCCATAGAGAGTACAAACATTTCAAAATCTAGAGTTGAAAAACGCTGCCTCTACGAATTTGAATAATAGAGCCGAACATAGAGCGGCCAGCGCCAGCACGACGTGCGTGTTGGCGTCTACATGACTGCAAGGATACTTCAGACGTTGCGCATATAATTTGACACAAGACTGCGGGGATACTTCACGCACTGCGCCTGACGCGCAATGCTTGAAGTATCCCTGCAGTCTTGTAGGCGCTAATACGCGGTCCGCGTTGGCCACACTGTGTTTCGCTGTAATATACAACCTCACGGAGTTAGCGTTTTGAACTCATGATTTTGACATTTTTTTAGAGCGTTTTTCAACGCACGTTTTTGTTTTATCGATTTGTTACGTCCTTTATATTTATCGATTTTATGCTTTCACGATATTTAGATTAAATTTCCTCTTTCCGGGTCGGGGAGATTAATGTTGTTCTTTATTTTATGTTTTAGTTTTTGAATAAAACATCTCATCTTATCGTATCAGTACCAGATGATCTGGCGGACACGGATATGCCCTAGTCGTCCGTAGAAGAAGAAAGAAAATAAGCATTTGAGATCGTAGTACACTTCATTGGGATGATCGTCATTTAAATTGATAAAGAAATGTGTTTTTAAATGTGTGTTACACAATTAATTTCCTCTCTTTCTTCACATATTTCTTAGAAGTCTCTTACGACCTCGTTTAATCACACTGTAAACCAGTGAGGCATCCCTGGCGGGTTAGGCCACATAGCTACCAGTGGGCTGATTACTGAAATTGATAGAGAAAGCAATAGATATAAAAGACCGACGGAAAATGTGCCGATCCTATTGGTGGAGACAGGTAGTTGCAATGGACAAAGCAGATAAGTAATAGACAAACTAACGGCAGCCGACAAGAGACTCTAGAGTTAGTCCATCAGTTTTTTCCTTAGTTTATAAAAACCACTTAGTTCAACCAAAAGAATCGCTCAATACTCCTTTTGTCTTCTTTGTCTATCGCTTTGTCGATACATTTCAATGATCAGCCCAGGGTTCATAGCCCGACACGGTCGAGATACGCAAAACCCTGGATCCACCTTAAATTCATCGTCCGTCATCATCTTGAAAAACACCTTGACTTAAAAGGAAACTCAACTCAGATACGCGGTTCTTCTTCGTAGGGCGGATGATTGCACCAACTTGAACGACGCACAGTGGATTGAGCCAATGGCAGAGGTCGGACAAGATTTAAAAGCTTTGAAATCGTATATCTTTATTGATATGAAATGTTGATGTTATGAAGGTAATTTCATTGGTTTTAGCACACAATTTCTTGTACAAAGCATGCCTTACAATTAAAATTGTAACGAAATAAACGTAAATTTTTTGTCAAAACGTCAATTTCCGGGTGTCTACTAAAACAGGCTGACCAAATATCAGTACTTTTACAGTTCTTTTTCAGTATATTTCCAAGAAATTCAGTACCTCCTCAACAGAAGAATTCAGTACTTTTACAGTACCTCCAATTGTCAAAATTCAAAACGTGTCAAAGATTTGAATATCTCGCTTAAATTGCGACAAAAATGACCAAAAAAAAAAAAATTGAATAAAATCCGGACCTTCTTGACATTCAGTACTTCCGGACCGGCCTTAAAAAATCCGTACTATTTCCGGACTTGTAGACACATTGGAAAAAAAACACATTAGACCTAGAGTGCAGACTCTTAAAAACATCGACAAGAAAAAAATACTCTTGATTCAATCAGATTTACGCTTAAATCAAGAACCAAGGCTCTTAATTTGAGCGGATTTCCTTTTGATTTAAGCTTAAATCCGATTGAATCAAGAGTCCTTTTTTTTTGTCAATGTTTTCAAGAGTCTGGTCTCTAGATCCAATGTGTTTTAAGCGTGCCAGTAGGGCTCGCTTTTTGAAATCACTCGGATGTACCATAGTACAGCACACCGATCAACCAATGCTATTCAACGGGCCGTCCAAATATTTTTTTCCTCGGACCCGTTTTCTTGTCTTTGAACCATTATACTGTCAAGCCCTGATGGTCTCTTACCAAAAAACCGAATGAACTGCTAATTGGGAACCCTTGAGAACATTTTCCTGTCAAAACCGTATTATTTCATTTGACAAAAACCTCATAGAAGCTTTCTTACGCTCGGAGGACTCAACTCTAGAACCTTCTTTCCCGCCAAAACTGTTTAGCCAATGAGCGTCTTGCACTGCAAGTGCAATCTGTGATGAGCCTCGTGACTCTTTATACCATGTACTAACCGTGGCCCCTGCAGAAATCCACTCAAACCACTGCAGTTATCTCCCGATATAGCTTTGGGTGTCAGGTTTCGAGCAAGGCAATAAAAGACGGCGAGGAGAGGGTCGCCTCGTCGAACCTATTATCTTCCACGCCCGATTAACCATTCACCGTGACGCCAGGATCCACCGAATTTTCACAAAAATTGTTTTCCGTCTATTTAGCGAGTTTTTCCTTACTTTCCGTTAAAGTACAAATAAAAAGAGACCTCATTTGTAAAAATCGGCCGAATAGGAGAGAAGTTACAGTTCGAAATCCAAAGAGATTAACTCAACGCGATTTCGATGCACGGCAGTTCGCCCAAATCACGGTCGTGCGAAATGCCGCATATCAGCTTAAAATCAAGATAATTGGACGGAATCTTTAAAATCAATTTACATTCAACGTTCATGAATCAATATTTTCTCCCAAATTTAGTAAAAAGTACCAATTGATGCAAATAACAAAGACGTGAAAATAGTAGGTATGTGTCCAACACTTTAGTTATTCGGCACGCTTTTCCAACATATTCATGTTGGATTTTTCTGCTTGTTTTTTTTTTCCAGTGCACCCTGAGTCCGATCTCGTCCGAAACCTCGTTCCGGTGTGCGGCGGAAGAACGGGAAACGGATAAAACCGCGACCGGCGGAACGGTTCCTGAAATGCAAAAGCTCATTAACGCGTCGGCCGGGGGAGGGGGTTGAGAGCCGTTTCCGAGATTATTGGCGCGGCGCGGTAAGTTTTAGAATGCAACTTTCCACGGGGACGCGCCGTTTTCACCTCCTTCGCCGACCCCCCCCCCCCCCCCCNCGCCGCAGGGGCCCTGGTTCTTCCGCTTCCGGCGGCTAATAAGCCGCAATTGGTTCCGATCACGGGAAGCGACGCGGACGCGATTCCTCCCGGGCGATTCTCGTCCATGTACAGGGTGTCGCATTTGTCGGGTCGTGGAATGACTTGCGAAGCGGAAACGCGTAAGTTGCGTATTTCCGTTGTCATCGTTTCGGCGGAGCACGGAGGAAAATGAAATTGCTGATTGAATAATATTGCGGTTAAGTGTCCGATATGTTTCGATGTAGATTTTGCAATGAAAAAATGCTAATTTAACCACTCCTGAGGTTATGTATATAAATTCTGAGTTCCTGGAGGATGACAAGAGTACATAAGTTCGGCAGGGCACTATACGCATGATCCGATGTATCAGAGTAACCTACGGGTTGGGTCGATTTGATATATAACTGCGTTAGGCAACCGAGTCCTTTAAGTTGATCGGACACAAAAAAGTAACATGAGGTATCACCAAACACGCAAATTTTTAGATGTGTAATAACTCTTAAAAATCACTCAAAATTTACACGGAAAAATGGATTGCTGATTTAACGATTGAATTGTTAAAAAATATGTCCGACATGTATCAAATGTACGTTTTACAATAGTGAAAAGCTAATTTAACCACGGGAGTGGTTGAATTAGCATTTCTTAATTGTAAAATCTACAGTGAAACATATTTGACACCTTTTTTTAACTACTAAGTTGTTGAATCAGGAATTGAACATCCTTCCGTGAACATTTTCGAGTGATTTTTATGAGGTATTACACAGCTAAAAATTTGTGTGTTTGGTGTTATTTCATGTCACTTTTTTGTGTCCGATCAACCCAAAGGACTTGGTTGCCCAATGGCGTGCGGTCCGGATAAGCAAGGCAAGCACTGCTTGCCCAAAGATTTCAAAAGAAAGAAGAAAATTACACCTGTTACATGCATTTTTTACATTTTAGCAAATATAATTTATAAAAAGTGTTCAGTATGTAAATTGCATTGAAAACAGAAAGAGAGAGAGAGACAGAAATACGTAGAGAGAGCGGATGGAGGTGGCGCAGCGCGCTGCGCGGCCTAAACACGGGCCGACTCATGCGCTGGAGAATCGCTTGCGATCAGCTGAGCGGAGAGCCACTGCTCGGCGGCGGAATCAAGGCGGGCGGGTAGGGCGGTACGTTCCGAGTCCGAGCCCTTCGCTGCGCGATCGCAGCTCGCTTCTCTTGGCCATGTCTTGGCCCGTCACCGCACCGCAGCGCGCTGCTTCTGCCTCCGATGCGCTATCTTGCTCCCTCTTTCCGTCGCGGTTGTAGCTGCTCCTTCGGAGCAAATGCCCTTAAATTCTATAAAATTTCGCTCACTTGATCTAATTAGTGATGAATTAGAAAATTCTCAAACATGTTTAAAATGCAGAAAATTCTAATTTTCTAACTTATTTTTCTAATTTCTAATTTTAAACTCAAAAAATTCTAAATAATGTAGAATAAAGACTACAATACCTCAAATAAGTGGCAAAATTAGGAGTTAAGAGCATGGAGCCGTCCTCTAATGCTCAATAACATTCGAAACAAGTTGAGTAAACGAAATCATAAGTAAGAGAGAAAGTAATAAAACCACAGTTTTTCAAGACGTTCCATCAGATTTCATCCGAAAAACAGAGCATATAGAGTAAAATTTTAAGAATTTTCTAGGGAGGCTAGGGGGAGGAGGAAGGGAAAGAGACTACGTTACCCCCCCCCCCCCCCCCCCGGATGGCGAACGCTAGAGCTTGCCCTGTCACTAAACCCACCGCACGCCACTGTGGTTGCCCGACACAATTGTATATTAAATCGACCCAAACTGTAGGTTACTCTGAGACAACGAATGATGCAGATAGTGCCCAGCCAAACTAATGCACTATCGTAGACTTCTTTAGAGTAGAGGTAGAATTCTATAGAATAGAAGTAGACTCTCCATTAGAATAGAAGTAGACTCTCCATTAGAATGGAAGTAGACTACAAAACTGACAGGACGGAGGAACGGTTCTGTATAGTAGGGTGTCTATGTGTGCGCGCATGTCTAACGGTGCTCGACGAGACCGCAAGTTGGGCCGAAAACCGAGTCGTTTACGCGTGCAGCTAATTCGAGTATCAAAAGCTTAAGCTTCGACTCTTGACGCCTCGCCGCAGCTAATAAAGCTGCTTGAACGCTCTAAACACGTCTCGCACCAAATGCGACTTGTTGCCCTTATGCGCCGTGTTGACAACAAAAGTGTTTCCGCGAAGCTCGTGATAAACTGGTTGCCGAGTCATTCATAGGTAAATGAACCTCTTTGGGACGGATGGATCGCATTCAGCAAATAGGAACCAGCGCAATGGACCACTAAACAAGAAACGAATTTAAGGATTCTGATACATGTTTCTGAACCAGAGTTTCACGTTAAATATGATTCTTGCAGTAAAAATTTCCGAAATTTTTTCAGGTCTAAGATATTAACGTTTTTATTTTACATTGGTTACGGGAAATTTTAATTCCGTTTCTACAGCGTTACAAAAATCGTTAGCGCGGAGCCTCTGAAACATATTGTCTCCGAACGAATAATTACAGCAACGAAAACGGAATCAGAGAAAGAACGAGAAAATGGGCATAAACAAACCAAACTTACGATAAACCTATGAAAAATTGCAATATTTGCCACGGTTTACGGCTCAATAAACCGTGATGCCCAAACTCTCCCAAAGAAAGGCTACTAAAACAGGCTGACTTAAAATCAGTGCTTTTACAGTTCTTTTTCAGTACATTTCCGAGAAATTCAGTACCTCCTCAACAGACAAATGGACGTATTTCTATCAAACGGACCTAAGCGCCATAGGGTGAGGAAGGTAGATGGGGGCTTGGATTGGCGGCGGAATCGGGCGTCCGGCTTATTCTGTCCTATAGTCGCAATGCTTTTCCATGGCGCTTAAGTCCGTTTGACAGAACGCGCTATCCGGGATTCTAAATTCCTCAAAAGGAACTCAAATTGGCGCTTAGTTCCGTTTGATAGAAATACGGCCAAATTTAGTACTTTTGAAGTGACCCCATTCGACGAAATTCGAAAACTTTCAAAAATTTGAATTTCTCGCTTAAATTGCGACAAAAATGACAGAAAAATGGAAAAAAGTCCGGAAGAAAAGTGCGGGATTTCCGAACCGCTCTTATAAAATCAGTACTATTTCCGGACTTTCCGGAAATTCTGGACTTGCAGACACCCTCACTGGAAAAAAAAAAAAACACATTGGATCTAGAGTCCAGACTCTTAAAAACATCGACAAGAAAAAGCACTCTCGATTCAATCAGAATCTAGCTTGAATCAAGAACCAAGCCTCTTAATTTAAGCGGGTTTTGTTTTGATTCAAGCAAAAGTCCGATTGAATCAAGAGTATTTTTTCTTGTCAATGTTTTCAAGAGTCTGGATTCTAGATCCAATGTGTTTTTTTTTCCCAGTGAACTAAATAAAAACTGCGAAAAACCTAAAAAATTTGCAATATTTGCCACGGTTTACAGCCCAGTAAACCATGATCCCCGAACTCTCCCGAAGGAAGAGCTCTGCGTGGAGGGGCCAGAAATAAAAAGAGCGGCGCCGCGCGCGGTCCGAGAGCGAGACCCGATACCGCGGGAGCGCGCAACAGAGTGTTTCCCCCTCGGAAAATACAAAATGAGTTGAAATGATTCGAAAACACAAGGGGGGCGAAAAGGCTTGACGTATAGAAACAGAGGCGGAAATCGATCACTTTCTTCCGAGTTGACTGCTCCGGAGCCAAGTTTCGACGGAAAACAGAACCGGAGATGGAAGCGTCGCACAGTGGATCAAATCAATAGGAGAGGTCGGACGAAATTTGGAAACTTTAAACGCTTATAACTCCGTTTACGCACAACTTTGAGGTTCTAAAAGTGGCCCCGTTGGTTTTCTCGTGGAATTTTCTTCAAGAAACACCTCTTGAACTTTCAAATGTGACGAAAAAAACGTCAAAATTCGCAGTTTTTGTCGAAAATTTCATGTCCGACCTCGCCCATTGGAAACTTTAAACGCTTATAACTCCGTTTATTCACAACTTTGAGGTTCTAAAAGTGGCCCCGTTGGTTTCCTCGTAAAATTTTCTTCAAGAAACACCTCTTGAACTTTCAAATGTGACGAAAAAAACATCAAAATTCGCAGTTTTTGTCGAAAATTCCGTGTCCGACCTCGCCCATTGACTCGATCCACTGTGCGTCGAGAAGGGGAGAAAGCGGGGTTCCACCCCACCGAGTCATAAACCGCACAACTCAGTTCGGAAATCCCACGCTTAAACGTGGTTTTTCCCGGGGGTTCGTTACGATCTTCTGAATTCTGCAGGGATGAACCACGCAACTGAAGTGGGTGTTCCGTGTACTTATGCGGTTTTTCCTTGGGGGTTCCTCTGTAGCTTGGAGTGACGGCTTAAATAATTCACTTCTTCCGAGAAAATTCAAAAGTTGAAGGATCTTTCGACTTGGGGTTCTCGGGAGGTAGGCACTCGGAGGATTAGGGCCGATGGGCAGGAAAGCCCTTTGGAAAACATAGCCGAAAAAGCTTAAGTACTCGCTTTAATGCGTGTGAATTTTCTATGAAATAAGCTCCCGTAAGCTGCCCTTAATAATGTCCCGTTAAACGGAGGTCGCTAACTTCAACTGGAGTCCATTTTTGCTCTCCAAAGCAGGAACGCCGTCCCTGAATCTTAATTATTTTTAAATTTTGTTCAACAAAACGTTCTATTATAAAAACCTAGAAAATATCCATCATTCATACTTTTAGAATCATTGTATGTAACATACCATGTATACAGTATATTTTCATTTAATACATTGGTAGCCTGTGACGCTGAATGTCTTAAAATATATTAATAACTAACTAACTAACTAACTAACTAACTAACTAACTATTTCTTCATCGATTAAAATAACAATAATCCATATACAGAGTTTGCAAACATTCCGAAATCATAAATTGAAAAGCGCTGACTCTGCGAGTTGAAAAATTTGAGCCATAAAACAGAGCGGCGCACGGTCAGCGCGAAACGCGTGTTGACGTCTACGAGAATACAGGGATACTTCACGCATAGCGTATATAATTTGACACGAGACTGCAGGGATACTTCACGCATTGCCTCTAACGCGCAATGCGTGAAATATCCATGCAGTCTCGTAGGCGCTGATACGCGGTACGCGGTACGCGCTACCCACACTGTGTTTGGCTGTAATATTCAACCTCGCCGGGTCAGCGTTTATCAACTCATGATTTTGGAATTTGTTTACTGCCTGTGAACTTCCTATGAAATTATAAGGTCTTTTCAGCTGCCCACAAGAATGTCCCATTAGAAAGAGGTTTTATTAGGACCTCGAGGAGAGGCTTTTATTAGAAGGATTTATGTCCTTATTCAGGGTGTCTACTGAAACAGGCTGGTCAAAAATGAGTACTGTTACAGTAATTTTTCAGTACATTTTCAGTACATTTTCAAGAAATTCAGTACCTCCTCCGACAGAAAAATTCCGTACTTTTTCAGTACCTCCATTTGACGAAATTAGGAAATGAAAAATTTGAAATTGCTATAAAAATGACAAAAAATTACAAGAAATTCCGGACTATTTTGCGGAATTTCCGCACTTTTTCGGTACTTCCGAGCCGCTCTTAAAAAATCAGGACTATTTCCGGATTTTCCCGAAATTCCGGACTTGTAGACGCCCTGTTATTACTTCCTGATAATTTAAGTCTTTTTTTTTTTACATAGTTCCTTTTGTCATGAATAAGTCCAACTGACATTTTCTACACTAATGCTGTAGACTACAAAAATCATGGATGACTGATTCACTTGGTACGACGAGGATAAAAAAAAAATGAATTCAGCCCTTAAAAATACATCCGCGAAGACGTTAAAGTTCATTACAGAGCGAAAGATCGCGGGAACTTTTCGATCCGCGCGATTTTTTCAGGTTCGACTTTATAATTTCATAAAAATACTCGGGATAGAAGTGATCCGTATCGGGGAAACAAACTTTTTCGAACTTTTGGAAGTTTTAAGTAAATTTTAGGGCTCGGTGGACTGATCACGGGATGTTACTCAGTTCATCACAATGGCGGAGAAGCAAAATCGGTTCGACCTCCGGATCGATTTTTGAACTGTTATCGAACGACATAATCGATTGATAACACTGTTAAGGCAAGGAGTCGATGAAGTGGTTCGATACCGATTCAAAAACCGACCAGAAGGCCTCGCTGATTATTCTGTAACTTTCCACGGGCAGCCCTTAGATAAACACGCGCAACTTATTTTCAGCCTCTCCGTTTTGCTCAAGAAATGTACGCGGATTTGGATTCTTCTTCGAGAAAGACCCAATTTACGAGATCTCCATCGAAGTTGTCGGTTTTCAGTGCTTACATATCAATTTTGATGAAAATGGACCACTAGACAAGGTACGAATTTCAGCATTCTGATACATGTGTCTTAACCAGAATTTTACGTTGAACACGATGCACTCAACGAAAATTACCGAAATCAATACCTTACGAAGATATTTAATGGTTTTTAATGCGTGAATCCAAACCATCCGCTCATGAAAAGTCAATGCTCAACGTGATTCACATCGAGCGCTAAACGTTATCATGACAGTCTCTGCGATATAAAAATCTTTCAACCTCGATCTTGACGCTTTGGGTCAGCTATAGCAAATTGCTAATAGTTTGAACAGCACATGCTGGACCCAAGTAGCATTTTGCAACGAAAAAATTGCAATTTCATTGAAATAAAATTTCCAGATGATTTCAACTTTCTTGCAAGAAAATTGCAATTATTTTACAACATCTGACCCCCTCATTGTAAAAAAGTTGCAATTTTTTTTTTGCAAAGAAATTTCAATATTGACGACCTTTAAATTTCAACCCCTAAATTTTCCGGGGAAATTATAATAATTCGAACCCATGCTTACCTAATGTCCTACGACGTTTAGCAGCATAAGATACCGGACGCCCTTGAGTGGGCTAGAACCCGACCCGCGAATGTCATAGCGGTGCACTCTTCCACTGAGCTACAGGGAGCTGATGATGAGCTGGGTTGAAATCACGCCTGTTAAGGCTGTTATCGCATGCATTGCGTCAGTGCGTGGCTCAACATTCATCATAGATTTGATTAACGCCGTTTTTCTCAGGCTTCTTTCTTTTGCCTATTATTTATTTTTTTTCGTGTTATTTATTTTTTTCATATTTTTTTTGTCTGATTTTTTTTTTCGATATCACGTAATAGGTACTCACACTAAATTTACACCGGTGTAAATTACACCACATACTAACTTGAGAACTTAAAAATATTTTTAAAATATTTTCAAAACTTTCTTAAGGAATATTTTTAACATGCATGTTTACAGGCAATATTTTTGAATTATTTTAAAAATATTTTTTGTAAACATTTTCAAAATATTCCTTTAAAATGTTTTAAAAAAATTTTGAAAATATTTTAATTACAATATTGCCATGAAAATATTTTGATAAAGGTGACAATATTTTCAAAATATGTTGGGCTATATGGGTTAGGTGAGACATTTAAGTCGAAAAAACTTTAAAACAACTAGAGAATTGGATGCCAGGCACATGGCGTGAATTTGTTACAACATGATTGCACCGAAATTGCAGTCTTTATAGTGCCTTGAAAAAGAAGGTTAGGCAACAAGCATAATCTACATTTCTTGCAAACTTATTGCAATAAAATTGCAACTTTTTAAGCGCCTTCAAATGAACGTATAGGCAACAAGCAAAAATTGCAATCAACTCACAATCCATTGCAATGAAATTGCAATCCATGCTACTTGGGAAATGAACATAGCTTGATTGAGAAGCTTGCTGAAACCGTTGTAGTGCGCGATTTGACTCACGTAGAGCTTTGAGTATCTTGTGAGCGGGCAGTTCAAAGTCCCCATAACCAATGTGAAATAAAAACGTTGATATCTTCGTTAGGAGTTGGTTTCAGTAATTTCCGTTGTAGGAATAGTGTTTTACGTATTTTGGTTAAGAAACATGTATCAGATTGCTTAAATTCGTACCTTGTCTAGTGGTCCATTAAAAATTGAGAGGTTCTTGACAACGACCACGTTCGGTGAAATGGGTGCGTTTGCAAACTTTTTCTGCGGGCTGATTATTGTAATTGACCGACAAAGCTATAGATAAAGAAGACAAAAGGAAAATGGAACGATTCTATTGAAACGGGTGGTTCTTCTTGACTAAGGGATAAATTGATGGGATGGACTGACTGGTATCTCGTTGGTTGCCATGAGTTAATCCATAAAACATCTTCTTCAGGAGGGTTACAATAATTACGTTATCTTCAAATTCCCTTGCTTTCTCTGATTGTTCCCTGACTATTTCCGCTTTTTCTGAACTACCTGACTTTCGAACAAAATTTCCACAACAAAAAATTCTTTGTTTAGATAATTATGGAAAAAGGCATTTAGGAACTGATGAAAAAATGACGAACCTTAAAAATTACCAAAAAGGGTAAACAGTTGGAATATTAATACTATTTTTTAGTGATTAGTAGATAGTAGATATGTCAGATATTCTCTGGCTTTTCCCACGAATTCTTTGACCTTTCCCACGAATTCTCTCACTTTTCCCACGAATTCTCTCACTTTTCCCACGAATTCTCTCACTTTCTTTGACCTTCCCAGGTCGTCATAAACTCCCTAACTTTCCATGATTTTCCCGGATTTCCAAATCGCTGTCATCCCTGCTTTTTTGTCCATTGTAACGACTTACTTTCACCAATAGGATCGCTCTATTTTTTCTTTGTATACCAATTGAATCGACTCATGCGAAAACGTCCGTTGTCCAATACAGGATTTCATAATTGCAGAGGTTTCTTCTGCCCCACGACATTGACAAATAAGATTGACCTCTCTGGTACTCATTAAATATGCTTTGCGGATTTTTTACAAAAACGTTCTGCATTCCTAACGTCTTAAACCATTTTGTGTCTGTAAGTTACAACGAAATTGTCCACTCAAATTTACCTCTTTTGTAACCGTTTAATTATACTTAGGGTTTTTTTTAGCAATTGAATTGTTAAATCAGCAATTTAATTTTTTCCGTGAGAGTACAAACTTTTCAAAATCAAGAGTGGAAAAACGCTGACTCGGCGAATTAAAATATTAGGGCCAAACGCAGAGCGGCCTGCGGCCATGCTATCCCGCGGCGTGTATTGACGCCTGCAAGACTGCCAGGATACCTCACGCGTTGCGCTTATAATTTAACACAAGATTGCGGGGATACTGCACGCATTGCGCTAGACGCGCAATGCTTGAAGTATCCCTGCAGTCGTGTAGGCGCTAATGGGTGGATTTCAATTGATGGGATAAAATATGGGAAAGATGTGCAACTGGTTGCTCAAAACTTTCAATTATAATATTTTATCTCGATGTTTGGTTTTTTGCGTAGAAGCAGGTCCGTTGTCCAAAACAGGATTTCATAATTGCAGAGGTTTCTTTTGCCCCACGACACTGACAAATAAGATTGACCTGTTTTGTAATCATTAATTATACTAACGGGAATTTTTACAAAAACGTTCTGTATTCCTAACGTCTTAAAACCATTTTGTGTCTGTAAGTTACAACGAAATTGTCCACTGAAATTGATCTCTTTTGCAATCATTTAATAATACTTGGTTTTTTTTTTTTTTTTTTTTTTTTTTTTTAAAAAAAAAACATTCTAGGTACATTCACGTCTTAAACCATTGTGTCTGTAAATTACAACGAAATCGTCCACTCAAATTCTGGAAATCGGACGTTTTCGCACAAGCCGAATCAATACGTCTATCAATTTGAATAATCAGCTCACTGCTGAATTCGAGGAACTTGGCCTGGCTAGAGACAGGAATACGAAGCAGCTGCTATTTTAAGATCTATCGATAATTTAATATCAGTCACGTAGCTCTCATGGACAGCTCCGTCGAGTGCACCCATTTCCCAAGCCCCGACCCATTTACCGGGAGCATCCGATTCGAAAAAAATACGGAGCAGAATCTTCACCGCCGAAGCGGGAATGACCGATTGTCGCTATCTCCCCAATTGAAGCTATGGTAAAGAATCGATTAAGGCGTTCGATGCGAACACCCTGTACATCGATCCTTTTCCATATGTTTAAATGACAGATCGATCGATACATCGCAAAGTACGCCAGGTCCGATTCGGAAAACGAGATTACCCTGCCGCGTAGACATAGTCCGAGTCAACAGTTGTTCCGTGATCGCACATTCATTCGGCGACGAAGCCCCAAGAAGGACAAGGGGGGGGGGCGGACGGGACAATCACGCGGGGGCGCGGGGGAGGAGGGTCATACCCGGGGAAAACACAGTGTCAATGAGCAATTAATCTATATTTCGGGAGGGGCGGAGGGGGTGACTTAAATTACTTGGCGAGGGCGAGGTTGTCGGGCCGTGCACGAAACTTCCTGTTTTAAGTTCAATGGACCACTAGACAAGGCACGAATTAGAGCTTTCTGTTACGTGTTTCTTAACCAAAATTTCACGCAGAACACGATTCGCGCAACGAAAATGGCTGAAACCAACTCCTAACGAAGATATTAGCGTTTTTATTTCACATTGGTTACAAGGAATTTGAACTGCCCGCTCATAAGAAACTCAAAGCTCCGCGTGAGTCAAAACGCGCACTAAAACGGTTTCAGCGAGCTTCTCAATCGAGCAATGTTCATTTTCACCATGTATTGTTCAAACTATAAGCAATTTGCTATAGCTGAGCCAAAGCGTCAAGATTGAGGTTGCCATATTTTTATATCGCTGAGACTGTCATGATAACGTTTAGCGCGCGATGTGAGTCACGCAGATTATTGAGTTTTCATGAGCGGGTGGTTCGAATTCACGCATCAGGAATCATAATATATCTTCGTAAGGAGTCAATTTCAGTAATTTTTGATGTGCGCATCGTGTTCTACGAGAAATTTTGGTTGGAAAGCATGTATCAGAGTGCTGAAATTCGTACCTTGTCTAGTGATCCATTTTCTACGCTTGGAGAGTATGGATTCGATTCGCATGGATGGATCGACGAATAAAAATTCTGCTGTGCTAGGGAAAGAACGTCGTATAAGCCGAGAGACGTTGCCAAATTTCCTTCGACAAATTGAAAATTTTCGGGAAAATTTGGAAAAATTTCCGCTCCGATTTTTCAGAGGATTTCGTTCGTAATTTGATCTAAAAAGTCCGAAATTTTCAAGGGAAAATACACGTAAGTTTCTTCAAACATAAATAATTTCTGAGAGAAAATTTGGCAACGACGGGAGGCTCAAACGGCGTTTTTCCTCAGCGCGGTAGAGTTGAGGCCCCGATCTGGGAGTCTCCGGTTGGCGCCTGAACCGAGCGAGGATCGGATAGAGCCCTTATTGGTGTTGGTCGCACCCCAGGGCGGTGCTCCCGTGCTAGGGAAGAACGCCGTACGAACATTCGAGAGTTGCCAAATTTCCCTTCATGAAGCATGTATTTTTGACGACATTCATGCATAGTTTTCTTTGGAATCAGCAGATATTTTTGATTGCATTGCGTACGAAATGTTCTGAAAACTTTGCGAGAAAATATTCAAAATTTTCCTATAAATTCGGTTTTTATCGAAGGAAATTCGGCGACGTCTAAGGGCTCATACGGTGTTCTTCTTTAGAGCGGCAGGGTAGCTGGGTCGACTTGAAACCCGAACCTCGATTCCCGGCGCCCGCGGGTAAATTAATAAGCTAGATGAGCTCACCACCACCTCGCAACCCCCTCCCCCTCCCCCCGCCCGGGCCGCAACCCCGTTGTCGCTTCCTCCTCTTGGTGCACTCCGCTATGAGTCGGCCTTCAGCGAGTTTATTACTATCGCGCTGACAATATATCGTAAAGACGCTATTAGTGCCACGTCACAGTCGGTATCGATCGTATCGAATTGGATCCGAACAATCAAACATAACCTCAAATTGACCACCCCTCTCCCATTGATCAACATAATTTCACTGTCAAATGGCAAGTAACTGGAGTGGCTTAACACACGGCCGCTTTCGTAGGCATTTTATGCTTTCTTAAACTGATTTATCCTGTCAACGTAATCATACAGGAACGCTCTATGATTAAAACCACCGTCTCTGAAATGAACTTCGATATCAAAATAGGCGAACTGTCTCTGGAATAGTCAAGTTTGGTGTTTCAATAGTAAGATTATGCCGTTGTTTGAATCCAACTCGATACGATTGACACCGGCTGTGATGTGGCACCAATATAGTCTCTTTGATAGTGATTCGATGTATCGTTTGGTTTAAAACAATAGAGCATGACCTCAGACCAAAATTTTACAAATTTTTCCCTGACATTTTCGTTATTTTCCCTAACCTTTCAAGGTTTTCCTGACTTTTTGAAATTCCCTGCCATTTCCAATTCCCTGACTGGCGACCGTGCGACTACGAACACAACCCTAAACCACGAGCTTGCGACTAACCTACCCTAAAACGGCCTTTCCCAGCATCGACGAAAAACCCGCAACTTCAAGGCGAGATCGCGGTTCCACCTAACCTAACCTAACCTAACCTAACCTAACCTAACCTAACCTAACCTAACCTCGAGAGGTTCCACCTGAAAGCGACCCCGTCAGTATACTGCCGTGCTGGGGAAAAACGTCGTATGAACATTCGAGAGTTGCCAAATTTCCTCCGATTTAATATTTATTTTAGCAGAAAGCTGTGCATACTTATCCTTCAGATTTTCAGAAACTTTATGTGAAATAGCGAACAAAATTATCTGGAAAATTGGGAGAAAATGTTTGCAAACTTTCCCGTATGTTCGTGGTTTACTCAAAGAAATACGGCAACGCTTGATGGCTCATACGACGTTTTTCCTAGGCACGACAGTATACTCCCGGGCTAAGGAAGAACGCCGTAAGAGCCTTCAGACGTTGCCAAGTTTCCTGTGATAAAAACCGAATTTACCGGGAAAATTATGAATATTATTTTCCGAAATTTTCAGACAATTTTGTTCGCAATTCAATCTAAAATATCCGAAAAGTTCAAGTAAAAATATGCATGAATATTGTCAAAAATAATGTTTTATCGGGGGAAATTCGGCAACTCTCAAAAGTTCATACGGCGTTCTTCCTTGGCACGGCGGTATAGGTGCGAGTTCATACCCCCTCGCGAAACGGCGCCCCCGGGTATCGCGTCCGTCGANGGGGGGGGGGGGGGGGGGCGAAAAGTGTCGCGAATCGCGGCGGCGGGAGCGCGCGGACCCCGAAGATGTAATACGTGAACCGAATGCAAATCCACAAAAACTCTTCCTCCCCTCACCTCCCCTCCCCTCCACCCCCTCTCCGCTCTTTCCCTCCCCCCTCCCGGCGCGGGGTACCCGACTCGCGACAAAAACACCCTGATTGAATAATAAACACATTAGCCGAGCGCGATCGGATTGAAATGTAAAACACACCCGGCAGACGACAGGATAACAGTTTATCTTTGTCTTCGCCGCGACGGTGGAGGTAGAGACAGCGGCGGCGGCTCCTGACTCCGGGAAATGAGGATGCTCCCGAGAGCGGTGCGGGAAAACGCCGTATCATCGTTGGGATGTTGCCAAGTTTCCGCTACGTGAATATGGTTCTTGCATGCGTTGAGTATTTAAACAGGAAAGGTGCGGATACTCAGACAGGTCGAAATGCATAGAGAAAAAACAAGACGACGGTTCCAATATTAAAGACGTTGGAGAGCGTTCACCGTAGCACCTCGTCGGTATGTAAAAGTGGTTTTGCGTGGACGTTGGAACACCTTTGGTCTTTGTTACGATAGAATATGCCCGAGTATTCTGATTCTGATCGGTCACAAAGCTCACATACTGATCGCAACCGTGTCAGGTTGGGTTAAGTTAGGTCACGCAACTAAACTAACTTGACGGCAAAGCCGGAAGTATCACTCGAATTGAAGGCGCCCCAATCCTGAATTTGCACACACAGGTACAGATTTGCACAAGTTTTCCCTGACCCTTGCAACACTTACCATTTAGTATTAATTAAGGTCGCGAAAAATTCAAAGCGAGAAGTAATTCCGGGACGTTGGAACACCTTTTGTCTTTGTTACGATAGAATATGCCCGAGTATTATGATTCTGATCGGTCACAAAGCTCACATACTGATCGCAACCGTGTCAGGTTGGGTTAAGTTAGGTCACGCAACTAAACTAACTTAACGGCAAAGCAGAAGGTATCACTCAAATTGAAGGCGCCCCGATTCTGAATTTGTACACACGAGTAAAGGTTTGCACATGTTTCCCGTGACCTTTGTAAACCTGATATGGCATTTTCCCTTGGCAGTCTCTTAAAATTGAAGAAATACGATGTTACGGTTGGAAGAAAAAACAAGACGACGGTTTCATCGTTAAGACGTTGGAAAGCGTTCACCGTAGCACCTCGTCAATATGTAAAAGTGGTTTCGCGCGGACGGGAGAGAGCGCTGCAAGACGCTGTTGAACTAAACGTGGAGCGTAACCTAGGAAACATACAAATATACAAGAAATGTCTTGTCATCATAGAGTAAAATATAGGGGACATTAGTAAAGGGGTACATCGCTCAACAACTGAAATTTCCCAAATTCGAGATATTTTCACCCAGATTTGTATCGAATCTATTCGACTAGTTCAGACAAATCGGACACCTGATGGTCATTTGAGGATGTGTCAGTAAATCCCTATTTTTCCCGGTCACCCACAATTCCCTGAATTTTCCTGATTTTCCAAACCGCCGGCGACCCTGATTTTTCGGAAGTGAGGGAGGATACAATTCCAGAGAAAAAAAAAAGTAATTTATTTCTACTATCTACTACAAATAAAACATGAAGACTTTAGTCTCGGCGCTGCGGCTCAGCTTTAGCATGTTCTTTACATTTTTAACAATGCAGGTCGATTAAGAAACAATGCTCGCTTGAGGAGCTTGCCAAAACCGTTGTGGCGCGCGATTTCATTCGAATAGACTCTTGGTTTTTTCAAAAGCGGAAAATTCACTTTTTACATTGCACATGATAGATAAAAACCGTATAATCTTGGTTGAGAGCTAACATCACTTCATACGTATCTTTGCGCAAATCGCGATTCACGTGAAATTTTGACACATATCAGAATGCTTTTTATAGACTGTCAAGTAGTCGATTCGACAACGCCCAAATGCCCATATGGCGCGGCGTGTTGCTAGGCCGGGCTTTGAAGGAGCGTGGATGAATACATTCGAAAAGACGCATATCAGAGTGCTTAAATTTATAGACTGTCAAGTGGTCGATTCGACAACGCCCGAACGCCCGTACGGCGTTCTTCCTCATCACAGGGGTGCGCGGCCCGTTGTTTGGCCGGGATTTGAAGGAGCGTGGATGAACACATTCGAAAAGACGCGTTTCAGAACGCTTAAATTCATACACTGTCAAGTGGTCGATTCGACAACGTCCGAACGCCCATACGGCGTTCTTCCTAATCACTAGGGCGCACGGCGCGTTGCTCGGCCGGGCTTTGAAGGCGCGCGGATGAATACATTCGAAGACGCCGAGGATAGAACGGCATCAGGAGGGGAGGGCGGTTCTAATAACATGCACCATTAGTTCTCATT
>NW_017547181.1:5206234-5252094 GCF_001854935.1 Bemisia tabaci
GGTTTTTCGCGCGCGGGTTCGCGATAGAGGGTCGCGCCTCCGAGTTTTACCGCCCTCTCCGCCCTTTTTTATTAGCGAGGATTCGTCACTAGTTGCCGTTCGAATTGTATACAATTAGCGCGAAGGAGGAACTAGGAGGCGGACTGATGAGCAGTCTCCAGGATTGTATTTTTAAGAGGAACAAAAGGTAGATTCGATGACTGGAGATCCAGGACGCGTTCAGCCGCAAGCTAATTAGTTTTTAAAAAGCTTGACTTTTGAACTTATGGACAGTTTTGCCGAGCTTGCACGTGATTACGTGAAATTTTGAGGCAAAATCGGGGGCATCTTTCTGTAAATTGGACGACATTTTGCAATTAGAAACCACGATGGGTCAGTTGCGCTGGTCACAGAGTCGTGTTTTGATGATTTATTCTTGCAGATCAACTAAAAAAAAATAACATCTTTCCAAATAGCAACGTTCTACGTTAAATATTAACCGAGATATCGCGCCTTGAAAAACTCGATTGATGACGTCATCCATCCACGGAAAAAAAGGTAGGGGTTAAATCCCAACTGTTGGATGATATGGACATTCCTAATTAATTGTGGTAAAACCCCGATAAATTAGGTTACGAACCCAAATGTTGCGGTACTACCCCAACTTGAGTTGCGGGCTACCATTCACATTGGCACCCCTATCACCGGGTGGTCTGGGGGATATTAGTCCACCTGAAATTTTTTAAAATTTTGACTCTATTTGTGTACATTTTGAGGCTTCCGTGATGCAAATTTTCAATTTATTCCTGGACATAAACGCAATGTTTTAAGCATTTTCAAAATACTTTTGAATTGTCAAAAAGATTATACACTGCGACATAGAATTACAGTTGACGTAGAAATCATTCAACCAGACTAAATTTCTAAGGGGGCAGATCATACTATTTTAAATTCTAGGGGAGTCAGGCCTCCCTTGCCGGCTGATTATTTCAATTGATAGACAAAACTATGGACAAAGAAGACAAAAGGGATGAGGAGGGATTCTATTAGTGGAAGCGGGTGGTTGCAATGGACAAAGGAGGTAGGCGTAGGCAATAGACTAACTAACGGCAACCCACGTGAGGCCGCATGGTTAGACCATCATTTTCCCCGTTAGTCTATAGGAACCACTCATTTCAACCAAAAGGACTCGCTCCGCATCCTCCCTGTGTCTTTTTTTGTATATAGCTTCGTCGATCTATTTCAATGACCAGCCCACTGGACCCCCTTGCTACGCCCATGTCCATTTGAATCAGTGAGTTCGAAAGGACACCAACTCGGGGGAAAAAAAATTGTTCAGGAAACACCTAAAACTGCGCAGCGGGCGAAGAAGTTAGTTTAAGAAAAACCTTTATGGTGTCAAAGGACAAGTACTTAGAGACTTTCTAAAGCACCAAGTTGAAATCGATACACTATGTTTTATGAGAGAGAACTAAGCGTTTAAGAATTTCCGAGTTGGTGTGTTTTCGTCCTCACCGACTTTCAGATACTGATTTTTCATAATCTGCCCTGAAAAATTTGTATTTTTTGACCTGAATAACGCTTGAATATTTACATAACTTGTTGGTACAAGGTATACTGAACCGAAAAAAGAAAACCACAAAATCGGATGGTCACCTGCTTCCCTTGAAATGGCCAAAAAATGTTTTTTCCAATGAAATACTTCGATTTTTCCCTTTCCCCGTCGCTGTTTCGAGCATTTCCGAATGCGATTTCGAAATTTCCTTATGCGTGCAGATGCTTCTAACCATGAGTATTACTAAACCGTAAAAAAGTGAAAATCGAAAAAAACCCGAGTTGGTGTGTTTTCGAACTCACTGATTCATTTCCCCTTCGTCTGTTTTGCCTATGGCTTTGTCCATCCATTTAAATAATCAGCCCGCAGGGGTGAGCCCTTCGACCCCACTAACTACGCCCATGTCCACTTTCCCTTTGTCTAAGGCTTTGTCTATCCCATTAGCCGATCAGCCCTCAGGGATGGACCCGAATTTGAAGCCAAACGGGTCCGACGCCCATCAACGTCCAACGATACGGCAACGTCCACGTTCGCAACGGCGCGGCGTCACGTTACTCACAATAGACGGGGGGCGGAGAAAGGGGTGGTCATGCCCTCTTCCACGGGAGCGGGCGAGGGGGAGGGGGGGCTGCAAATCTGAATCAATTAGTCAAGCGACGAGTTGTTACAATCATCCGGAGCTACAAGCGTGGCGCTACTCATAGGCGCCAATTTACTGCTAACATCATGTTACCGCCGTTAAGCTCCCCCCCCCCCTTCATCGCTCGCACCTCACACACCGCGCGCATTTCCACCCGCTCCGTAAGGATCCTCAATCCGATCTCCTCGCAACTTCCGACTGGGCATGTTCGATATGATCGATGGTCGAAACATGCAACTAATCGACCGAGCGATTAATCGGTAGCGACATGATCGATCATTACGCGATTTTTTCCCTGGCGCCTACAATACTGCGAGGATACTTCGCGCATTGCACATAAAATTTGACACAAGCCTGCAGGGGTACTTCACGCATTGCGCGGACGTGCAATGCTTGAAGTATTCCAGCAGACTTGTAGGCGCTAATACGCAGCTCGCGCTGTCCGCACTGTGTTACTCTGTGTTACTACCGGCTCTGATACTCGATCTCGCGGAGCAGTGGCGTGGCGTGTTTTGCGATCGATCGATATTTCCCCATTAGAAGCTATGGTAAAGAATCGGTTATGAAGGTGTTCGTTGCGAACACCCTGTCTACCGATCCTTTTCCATAAGTTTAAATGACAGATCAATCGGTACATCGCAAAGCACGTCACGCCACTGCTAGGAATGTTAAGTTTGACGAATAAAGTCGATTGACTTTTATATTATATGGCGCGAGAGAACGTTACTTGACATGACCTCAAATTTTCCGATAAATCGTAGACTAATATACGTCGCTTGGCTGACGAACGGACGTAACTACGTATAGAGATGAGCCCGTGAAAGCATGGAATTATATAGACAGCAGGGTTCATCTAGAAGTGTAGTTACGTCCTTATGCGCGGAGGGCGACGAATAATCGATTGGACGATTAATCGGATAGCTGTTTATCGATTGCTTTAATCAATTATTAGGGGCTCCGTCAATCGATTAATACTCGATAATCGGAACATGCTCACTTCCGAGCCGCAGGTGTTAACTTTCACCGAGCCGAGAAAAAAGCGTTGACGCGTGTTTCGCGGTCTAGCGGCAATGGATCGAAGTTTCAGGTGTCTAAAACAGGAACGGAGGCAGGATAAGTCTACCGTGCTGAGTAAAAGCGCCGTAAAAGCAATCTAATGTTGCCACATTTTCATTTTGAAAATATTTGTTTTTGAAAAAATTTATGAATATTATTCCTTTAATTTTTCAGATCTATTAGATCAAATTACGGACGAAATCCAGTGGAAAAATTGGAGGAGAAATATTCATACTTTTCTGGAAAGTTCGTAATTTGCCGAAGGAACTTTGGCACCGCCTGATGGTTCATACGGCTTTCTTACTTAGCACGGCAGAGGTATTCTGTCGTGCTGAGGGTGAACTCCGCACAGTGATCGAGTCAAAAGGAGAAGTCGGACAACATTTGGAGACTTTGAAAGCTCATAACTCCGTTCATAGAAGACTTTGAGACTTTAAAAGAGGTTCCATTGGTTTTCTCGTGAAAGTTTCTTCTAGAATCACCCCCCAGAATTTAAAACGTGACGAATGAAATATAAAAATTTGCAGGGTTAGACAAAAATTGAATTTCCGACTTCTCTAATTGACTCAATCCACTGTGCGCCGTATAATCCTCCAGTTGATGCAATTTTAATCTTTGGGAAAATACGTTTTTTCTGGGAAATTTGAAAATATTTTCTTTTGAATTTTTCATTGGACTATATATACGATCGCATTTTGATGAAACGCATCTAAAAATTTCAAGGGGCAAAATATTCAATGCAGTTCTTGAAAATAAATTTTGCGCTATCCGAATGTTTATATAGGGATTTTCCTCAGTGCGAAAGTATTCAGTGGCGAGGCGAGAATAATCGATTATCGATATTTCCCCATTTGAAGGTGTGGTAAAGAATCGAACACTACGGTGTTGGTTGCGGACACCCTGCTTATCGATCCTTTTCCATAGGATTAAATGGCAGATCAATCGATAGATCGCAAAGCACGCCACGCCACTGAAATTATTGAGATTGGGATAGTGACGGACTGCGGCACGCTTATTTGAAGCGTAATTATGCGTCTTATAATGACTTTTACACTTCGCTGATGAATTTCCACTGTAAATCGAACTTCTCAGATAAGTTTTCAGATCTTGACGTAGGCCCTGTTTACACCCTGGTATGGAGCCGAGGTAAGAATTTTCTATATGAGAAAACCGCCTGAATGTGATTGCATGTTTCGTGTGTGAAACGATTGAAATTTTAGAAATTGTCGTGAACGGTTCCGACTGAATGATAAGTTTTCTTGAAAATCAAAAATCCCTGACTTGAATTATGCTTTCTTGGCACGATTTGGACCGAAAATAGAAACGCACGTGGTATTAAGTTTAAGGCGAGAAAAATATATGTAGATTTGAGTTGTTATTCTCTCGTAAGGGCTTATGTTAAAGACAAATTTTACACACGTTTTCGAGTTGAAAATATCCTTCCTCACCTATGAATTTTTTACTAGAGAAAGACGACTGGTTGAATTCAAACTGCTCCCAGCTCATTTTTTCGCAATATGTTACGTGGTGCATTTATTGCAATTTCTGAGCAAGAAGACCAATAAACACTCAAATTTGAAGAAAAGAAAGAAAGAAAGAAAGAAAGAAAAAATGCCCGAGTTTTATGATTCTGATCGGGCACAATGCTCAGAAAGCGATCGCAACGGAGTCAAAACGGAGCCAACTTAGTGCATCTATGTTAAACTTTGTCCGTTTAGTATTAATTAAGGTTGCGAAAAATTCAAAGCGTGAAGTAATTCCGGGACGTTGGAACACCTTTTGTCTTCGTTATGATAGAATATGCCCGAGTATTATGGTTCTGATCGGTAACAAAGCTCACATACTGATCGCAACCGTGCCAGGTTGGGTTAAGTTAGGTCACGCAACTAAACTAACTTGACGGCAAAGCGGGAAGTATCACTCGAATTGAAGGCGCCCCAATCCTGAATTTGTACACACAAGTGAATCAGTGAGTTCGAAAATACAAAAACTCGTGTTTTTTTCGATTTTCACTTGTTTACGATTTAGTAACACTTATGGATAGAAGCATTTGCACGTAAAAGGAAATTTCGAAATTGCAATCGGAAGTGCTCGAAACAGCGACGGGAAAAGGGAAAAATCGATGTATTTCATGGGAAATACCAATTTTTGGCCATTTCAAGGGAAACGGGTGACCATCCGATTTTGCGGTTTTCTTTTTCCGGTTCAGTATACCTTGTACCAACAAGTTATATAAATATTCAATCGTTATTCAGGTCGAAAAATATACATTCTTCAGGGCAGACTATGAAAAATCAGCATCTGAAAGTCAACTAGGACGAAAATACACCAACTCGGAAATTTTTAAACGCTTAATTCTCTGTCATCAAACATGGTGTGTCGATTTCAACTTGTTGCTTTACAAAGTCTCTAAGTACTTGTCCTTTGGCACCAAAACGGTTTTTCTTAAACTAACTTCTTCGCCCGCTGCGCAGTTTTAGGTGTTCCCTGAACATTTTTTTTTCCCAGTTGGTGTGTTTTCGAACTCACTGATTCGATTAAAATTCATAGCGTGAAGTAATTCTGGGACGTTGGAACACCTTTGGTCTTTGTTATGATAGAGTATGCCCGAGTATTATGATTCTGATCGGTCACAAAGCTCACATACTGATCGCGACCGCGTCAGGTTAGGTTAAGTTAGGTCACGCAACTAAACTAACTTAACGGCAATGCGGGAGGTATCACTCAAATTGAAGGCGCCCCACAGTGGATCAAGTCAATTAGAGAGGGACGGACATGAAATTTTTTACTAAAACTGCAAATTTTGATGTTAATTTCGTCACATTTTAAATTTGAAGAGATGCTTTCAAAAGAAAATTTCACGAGGAAACCAATGGAACCACTTTTAGAACCTCAAAGCTCTGTATGAACGGAGTTATAAGCGTTTAAAGTTTCCAAATTCTGTCCGACCTCTCCTATTGACTCGATTCACCGTGCGCTCCAATCCGGAATTTTTACACACAAGTATAGGTTTGCACATGTTCCCGTGACCTTTGCAAACCTGATACGGCATTTTCACTTGGCAGTCTCTTGAAATTGAAGAAATACGATGTTACGGTTGGAAGAAAAAAAATCAAGGTTTTGCATCAAAAGTCTCTGACTTTTTAAAGTGTTCTCTAACTTTTTCCAAACTTACCACACTTAAATCAAAGTACCCGCCCGCTTCCTCCCTTTCTCTTTTGCACTTGCGTTCTACTTTTCATTTCGTCACTCTCTGCTGAATGGCAAAAAATAAGTGATAAAAACGATCAACTCCCAAGTAGCTAAAATTGCATTTATTAAAAAATTAGAGCGCGCTCAGATTCAAATATTACCACTAATTCGCCCCTTAAATTGTAAAGGCCCTAAACTGACGTTGAAAATAGGTGGAAAAACCACAGTTCTGGCTGGAGAGGAAAGAATAAAACTCCACAACTCAAAGCGCTAAAATTTCGTTCCAATTGTGACCCTCCTCACTCGGTGAAACTTGTCAAGGAAACATCAGCTCAGTGAACAAACTATTCGGTCGCAAAGCACACCGACATCAGTCTAATCTTCTCACCTGTGACGTAAGAGCAAATCGATTTTTCGACGTGAGCCCTGAAAAGCAAAGAGTCAAACGGACAATCGGACTCAACTTTATTTGTAGTTACACTCTTACGTCAGAGGAGAGACGCAATACGCCACTTGATTCGAGCAGACTTTGCTTTTTGGAGAGTGTAAAATGAGAATTGACGGACGGGGTTAATTTTTCGACCACGCATTAATTTTGGAAAATGCAAATGCGTTTATCGTGTTGTTCGTGGAATTCCGGCGCGAGAAGTCGTTTTGTGACGCTCCAATTTTCGTCCTGTCTAAACGTCCATTTTTGATCTTGCCGCGCACAGCCTCAACAGGAAATTGAACCTAATGTTGAATTGCATTATGTTGCCTGGATCTTCAGTTGACGCATAATGGGCCACTAAGCCATGAACGAATTTTGACTTGCGAATACATTTGTTTGAAGTTACATGACGCGTGAAACACGATTCACAGATGAAAAACGCGAAGAAAAATTCAGAAACCAAGAATTATACGCAATTAAAAAACGAGACGCTAGTTTAAAGTGTGATTAAGGGAGGTAGAGGGAATAAAGGAGGTCTTTCATAAACATCTAAGGAAGAGGGAAAATTACTTGAATATTACGTACATAATTTTTTTTTTCATTTCAAAAGACAAAAGTCCATACAGAGTGTACAAACATTTCAAAAACTTCTTTTCTCAGTTTGTCTACGAACGACTGGGGCATAGCCGTGCTTGTCAGGGCATCTAGTACCGAGCAAATCAAATCATATATCATTAATATNAGAGGGAATAAAGGAGGTCTTTCATAAACATCTAAGGAAGAGGGAAAATTACTTGAATATTACGTACATAATTTTTTTTTTCATTTCAAAAGACAAAAGTCCATACAGAGTGTACAAACATTTCAAAAACTTCTTTTCTCAGTTTGTCTACGAACGACTGGGGCATAGCCGTGCTTGTCAGGGCATCTAGTACCGAGCAAATCAAATCATATATATCGTAAAAACATAAAATAGGTAAAAATAAATGACTCGTCAAATCAATAAGACAAAAACATGAATTAAAAAATGCTGTAAAAAAATATCAAAATAATGAGTGGGAAAACGCTGACTCCGCGAGTTTGAGCATTAGAGTCAAGCACTAGGTGGCCAGTGCCAACTGTGTATTAGCGCCTACAAGTCTGCAGGAATACTTCAAGCATTGCAAGTCCGCGCAATGCGTGAAGTATCCCTGCAGTCTTGTGTCGAATTTTGATGTACAATGCGTACAATTTTTGGCTCAATAGTTTAGAGACAACGAATGTACCATTATGACGTGCTAAGGAAGAACGCCGTATGAGCCTTCATACGTTGCCAAGTTTCCTTCGATAAAAACTAAATTTACTGGAAAAATTGTGAAATTTTCCCCCAAAATTTTCAGACAATTTTGTACGAAATTAAATCTAAAATATCTGCAAATTTCAACAAAAAAATTTACATGAATGCCGCCAAAAATACACGTTTTATCAAGGGAAAGTTGGCAACTCTCGAATGTTCATACGGCGTTATTCCTTAGCACGGCAGTATTGGTGTATATAAGTACTTTTTACGGACGAGCCGGAAATCTTAGTTCCTAATGGACCACTAGACAAGGTACGAGTTTAAGCAATCTGATACATGTTTCTTAACCTGGATTTCACGTAGAACACGATTCGAGCAATGAATTTTACTGAAACCAACTCCTAACGAAGATATTAACGTTTTTATTTCACATTGGTTACGAGGAATTTAAACTTCCCGCTCACAAGAAACTCTAAGCTCTACGTGAGTCAAATTGTGCACTACAACGGTTTTAGCAATCTTCTCAATCGAGCAATGTTCATTTCCCACCATGTGTTGTTCAAACTATAAGCAATTTGCTATAACTGAGCCAAAGTGTCAACATTGAGGTTGTCACATTTTTATATCACAGAGACTGTCATGATAACGTTTAACGTTAGAATTATGTAGAGTATTGAGTTTTCATGATTGGGTGGTTTAAATTTACGCATCAAGAATGATTAATTATCTTCGTAAGGAGTTAATACCCGTAATTTTCGTTGTGCGCATCGTGTTTTACGTGAAATTTCAGTTATGAAACATCTATCAGAATGCTGAAATTCGTACCTTGTCTTATGGTCCATTGCAAAATACAATCGAATTTCCGGTATCTCGGCTACAACGACAAGCGTAAACGAGGCCCCGTCCGTAGAAACAACATATGCACGATACACTTCCCACGAATTATACGTCGTTCTTCAAGTGAACAGCCTTGGATGTTAAAACAACGAGAATGCGATAAGTTTCACACGGGACATCTGATGTTTTTCCGGTGGAGGCCTTGGATGTGAGGCCGAGAGGTTGCGGGGGAGGATCTCGGTCATGGGGCAAATGAGCCGTTAAAATTTTCGAAAACTCGTCGGCACGTGCAACATTCATTGGACCATTATCTTAACTTTCAAGCCGTCCCCGCCCTCAGTTCCGCAGTCCGCTCTTCCGAGCTCTGTCAAATCGTGCGGGAGAATTTTGAAATATTTTGAAGGTACAATCACAAATGAAGAAGTGAAATAAAATGAATGAGCAAAACTAAAGTACTTAAAATGGAGAAGACAAACATGCACTGGAAAAAAAAAAAAAACATATTGGATCTAGAGTCCAGACTCTTGGAAACATTGACAAGAAAAAAGACTCCTGATTCAATCAGATTTAAGCTTAAATCAAGAACCAAGCCTCTTAATTTGAGCGGATTTCCTTTGATTTAAGCTTAAATCTGCTTGAATCAAGAGTCTTTTTTCTTGTCAATGTTTTCAAAAGTCTGGACTCTAAATCCAATGTGCTTTTTTTTCCAGTGTTGTCACCCTGGCGGACGTTTCAAGGTCGACAGTGCCGACATTGGCACCGTCAGGGCGCCCTCAAACACACAAACATAGGAGAAACTCACAGGTATTACATTTTGCGAAACATGAAAAGGAACCGGTATTTTTCAATATCTTCCAAACATTTCTGAAATTTCATGAAATATTTCACGTTGAATTCCAAGATTTTCTTATCCACAAAATTTCGCCACCCTGCGCGGACGTTCCCAAGTCGACAGTGGCGCCGTCGGGCGGCGACGACACTTAGCACACCCGTCCGTGAAATCTGGAGCTGGACGGAGCCCGGAGGCAGCCGAGCGGAAGAAGAGGGAGGGCGCCTCATTTCATTTGCATTATTTTAATCGCCAAAGCGCCAGCCGGGATGAGTTTTCGGCAGGGCGACCGTCCGTTTTCCCGGCAATTCGTCGCTTGGCCGACAAAGGGGCGTGACTACACATCGAGATGAGCCCGTTAAGACATTGAGTTAAATGGACGATAGGGCTCATTGCGAAATTCAGTTACGCCCTTATGTCAAACAGGCGACGAATTGCTGTTCGCACCCGAGAGGGGTGTCAGAGGTCATAAGGGCAGGCGCCACTCCGAGCGGCAGGCGGCTCTGTGCCTTCGTTAATCGCTCGATTACTGCTGTGCTAAGGAAAAACGCCGTATGACCCTTCAGACGTTGCCAAATTTCCTTCAGTATATGGTGTCTGGTTTTCTTGGTAAAGCTCATTCCCTGAGTTTCCCTGATTTTCAGGAGTTTATTCCCTGATGAGAAACCCAAGTTTTCTCCCACTCCCCCGCGATTTTCTTGGGGGAAAGAATATTATTTTCCACAGTTTCAGATATGAACATCGATTTTAAGTAATCTTACAGCCATTTCTTTGGCGCAGATTCAAAATTTTAATTCAAAACCTGTTCCTGGGTGTTCTGAAATGATCCCTGGGTGGTTGGAGAAGAGATTCCCGGTTTCTGGAACAGATTCCCTGATTTTCCCCGTGAATTTTCATTCCCTGATGAATCCCGGTTTTCCCGGTTTTTTAAAAACTAGACACCATGCTTTAGTAAATCATGAATATTCGAGAAAATTTGTAAACATTTGTCTTCCACTTTTATACAAAATTTTGTTCGCAATTTTACCTACAGTTCTCGAAAATGTTTCGGAAAAATATTCATAACTTTCCTCAGAAATACACATTTTATCGAAGGAAATTTGGCAACTCTCGAATGTCCATACGGTGTTTTTTCTTAGCACGGCAGATCAGATTCCTCGGCGGTTTACTCCGACTTAGTTGATGTCTTCTGCGGGTCGATTATTGATGTTTTGTCTTCGTCGATGGGACATGATGATGCTCCTCTGATAAAAGGGCGTAACTCGATTTCCCATGAGCCTCAGAAAGAATATTAAACCTATAGATTTACGTGTAAAGCAGGGCTCACGTGGAAATTGAGATACGTTTTTTTGTCAGAGGAACGCAAATGATAAGGCCGAAAAGGACACGCGCCGAGTCGCACTAAGTTCGAAGTTGTATTCCTCCATAAAACTCAATGTTGAGGATGAATTTTCTACGGTTATTTTCACGATTAAAAAATATTTTTTCTAATTCGAATTTCACGACTGGGTAGGTAAATATAAGACTACATTCAACTTTTTTTCTTTTTTTTTTAAATGCGACTTGGTGCATTCATTTTACACTCGACTCATTTGTCATTAATTATCATCGCGAGAGATTTAAACTGCGAAGTAATTCCGGAACGTTCGAACAACTTTTCGCAAAAATTCTTCTAGTGCATTTATTGCAATTTTGAACAGGAGGACCAATTAAAACTCTAATTTGAAAAAAAAAAAAAACCGAGTTTCACGATTCTGATCGGTCACAAAGCTCGGAGACCGATCGCAACAGAATCAAAACAGAGCCGATTAAGTGCATTTATGTTAAACTTGGTCTGTTTATGTTAAACTTGATCCATTTATGTTAGACTTGGTCCATTTCTCATTGATTATTATTGCAAAAAATTAAACCGCAAGGTTATTCCAGAACTTCGGAACAACTTTCGTATTTGCTTTAACTGAATGTACCCGAGTTTTATGACTCTGATCGGTCACAAAGCTCACATACTGATCGCAACCGTGTCAGGTTGGGTTAAGTTAGGTCACGCAACTAAACTAACTTGACGGCAAAGCGGTAAGTATCGCTCGAATTGAAGGCGCTTCAATCCTGAATTTGCACACACAGGTACAGATTTGCACAAGTTTTCCCTGAACCTTGCAACACTGACGCCAGTGGCAAAGCACGAATGATTGACTCTCAGTACTTCCCCCTTTGAAGCAATAGTAAGGAATCGATTGCGAACACCCTGTTAATCGATCCTTATTCAAAGGTTTGAATGACAGATGAGTTTATACAGCTTAAAGCACACCACGTCAATGACTGATACGGCGTTTTTTTTAACAAACAAGGCAGCATAGTTCTCATTTCTAAACTAGAGATCCTCTCCATCGCGAAAGTAGAATGGCAATGATACATGCGGTGTTCATTTGAAGCTTGGAAACGAAATCACTACCAGTTCGCCTTCAAAATCGACGATACAACCCAACTTAACATCGGAGTTAATTAAGTTGTATCTACCGATCGGCTGTGATTCTGAATGTTTCTACGTGTCCTGGGGTCCCATTACTTTTATTTGAGGAAAAGCCCATAAATTGAAAGACGCACACAGCCAGCGACACTAAAAAGGGGAAAAAAATTCTAGGGAAAAACACCATAAAAATGTTACAATTTTGCCCAATATCTCTCTAAAAAAGAAATCGTTTGAAAGTAAAGTTGTGATTTTTTTTCTTGGAAAGTTTCAGATGATTTAGATCAAATGCGAAGAAACAATCACTGAGAAACTGGAGGAAAAGGACTTGTAAGAACTCACCGACTAGAGCAAGAATGACTGTCAACAGAGGTGCTGCGGGGAATGTAATCGCCACATTGAATTCCAACATTTGCAACAAATCAACTGCAACAAACAAAAACGAAAAATTATGATGGTTACAAGACTTTCTCCCAACACAATCCATTTACGAAATAATTTGAAAATACGAATTTTTCATACTCCTGGAAGCTATCGAATGTAAAGAATTCGCCAAATTACGCCTTAACAGGCATTCACTGAGACAAAGTATTGCAATCCCAACTATACTTCCGGCTAATTTTGGCGCCAGATATAAGAGTAGTCGCACTCCGGAGGTAAGAGTATTGCTGATCCAACTACACTTTCGGTAGACCTAACCGTGCCTCTAACTGGTGCAACTGCTCTTGCATCTGGCGCCAAAATCAGCCAAGAGTGAAGTTGGGATTACGATGCTTTTCTTTCCGTGTTTACGGTCGTTGGCAATTAATTCTACTGCTTTCAGAGTCTGACCTTGCGCTAACTTAGGATACCTTAACTGAAGTTCGGTTCCCATAGTTGGAAACTTCAGTTGCCTGGACTGCAAACTTCTAAGTTCCGTATGAACCAACAGCTTTTTCTCCTTGCGCTACTTAGTTAACAGGAACTTCACGTGCTTTCACTCTGCCGCGCTGAGGAAAAACGCTGTACGAGCCTCCAGACATTGCCAAATCTCCTTTGACAAATCAAGCATTTTCGGGAAAATTTGGGAATATTTTACCTCCAATTTTTCAGAGAATTCATTTCGTATTTTGATCTAAAGTGTCTGAAAATTTAAAGGAAAAATATTCATAACTTCCTTAAAAAATACGAGGTTCCTGAAGGAAAATTTGGCAGCATTAGGATGTTCTTACGACGTTTTTTCTCATCACAGCAGTACTGTTCTCTACAAAAATTTTCCAGATTCATCCCTCTTACTCAGCCCCCAGATTCGCTCCCCCCCCCCTCCCACTACACAGAAAAAAACTGCGACAAAGGACGAGATTGCAGTGGCAAGCGTGAACCATCGACTATCGTTATTATTCCATTAGAAGCTATTCTACAGAATCGATTACTAAGGTGTTCGTATCGAATGTCCTGATAATCGATCCTTTTCCATAAATTTAAACGGCACATCAATCAATTCACTGCGAAGTTTGCCACGCCTCTGAGATTGCGCTATTTTCCCTTCTGGGAGTAAACAATAAGTCACGGCATGCATCAAGTAGGTCAGGAGGTACACGTCGGTAGCTATGTCAAGAACGCAGTGAAAGGGGGGGGGGTCGGTGTTCTAATAATTAGGGATAAAAGAGTAAGAGGGGTCCTGGAGGATTTTCAATTTCCTCGGAAAATTCAACTTGGAAAATAGGTCATCTTTCCTCATGCGAGGGATTCTGAGAAAAGATATACGGATGAAAATTGTTAAAGAAAGAAGAAATCATGACAGAACAAATAATACTCTAAAATAGCGTGCCTTCAGACCAAACAACTTGATATGCGCCCAGGCATATTCTGCCGTGCTAAGGAAAAACGCCGTATGAACCTTCTGCGGTTGCCAAATTTCCTTTAATCAAATAGGAATTTTCAGAAAAACTTGTGGATATTTTCCGTTCAATTTTCTAGAGCATTTTCCTTGTGATTAGATCTATATGATCTGAAAATTTTAAAAGAAAATATTCACAACTCTTCTAAAAAATAAGCAAAATACTGGCGGAAATTTGGCAACTCTCGAATGTTCATACGGCGTTTTTCCTTAGCACGGTAGTATTTCCAGACGATTTCTCGGTTCCCGGATTTTTACCAAGGCCCGTCCCCATCCTCGACAACTGAGTTTCTGGGGAAGCATTAGTTTTTTGTTTCATTGAATAAACCCATCTTTTTTCTTCGTGAATTTGTTTTTCTTTTCTCTCTCTCTCTCTCTTCTGCTGGCTTATTAGCTTATGTTCCGTCAGGAACCTACAACCATCTATAGACTCTATTTATTGTCCGCAGACATCAAGGGATTGGCACATCCATGCTTCAAGCTTTTCGAATACTCAAAAATTACAGCAGAAAAGAATCTGTTTCTACGGATCCACTACCGAGACTCGAACCCAGGGCCTATTAACTTTGAGTCAGACGCGGTGACCTTCCTCAAATTTTCTATGGTTGATGTTCAAAATGTTCACATTAAACATCTTGGGGCCTTGCAAATGCCCTTCTAACCGTCAGATCCGATAAGAAAGAGGAGTTCCAGCCATACATATAAAGTCCCGCACCATACCTATAACCCCTATAGTTCTTGCCCCTTCACCGGGGGGGGGGGGGGGGGGGGGCTTCAAAATTTTGGGTGTTCCCAAGAGCCGTTTCCTTCGACCTGGGAACACCCTTTAAAATTTCAAATCCCCATCTCAATTTCTTCAAAAGTTAAAGGGGTAATGCATGGTGTTGGTGGTGCAGAACTTTTAGATCATCCTGTAGACAGAGACGTTTAGAGAGCGTGTATCACCCGTATTTCGTCGTTGCGCGGATGAAAGGAAGTGTATAAATTTCAATGTCGTAATAAATCAATTCACGAATTTAATTTTTATTGGGAAACTGTTGGGTCTTTCTAACTGAAAATTTCGCTGGTTATTCTTCAGATTACACTTACAAATTGGTAAAATTTGGGACGGAAGCTGCAAGGTCATATTTGTGTGAGAAGTTGAATTGTTTGGGTCGATTTTGCAACTTTGGAATTGAATTACTTCCTTTCTCCTGGGAAACTACGATTTACGACTGCAACGCATCTTTGCGATACCTCCAGGGGGGAAACATTTCGAATTCCTCTATCATTTTAGCAATCCACACATGCGTCAGAAAAAATATCACGAAAATATTGTGATGTCAAAATCCTACCGTAAGTTAAGGTAAGGAATAACTATGTAGGCGTAATGCCCCACCCGGACTTCAATTAGAATACTCTGTCACTGTTATTATGGAGTGCATCTTCAGAGAGCTCAAATATTTTCAATTCGTAAGAGAACCCTTAACAATTGAATTTAATATAATATTGAGAATATGCTTTTCTTAAAGGAAGTATGAGGATGATGCATCTCCGTTTTACACAGGGTGATTCAAAAGTCCCGCAACACTCTCATAACCCTTAGCACGGTGGGCCAGATCGTGTCCGTAGCGGCGCTTAATTGATAACTCCCGCTAGATCAAGCATATCGTTCAAAACATGATGATTCCTAGGGTAATTTGATTCCCTCTTTCCAAATTTTGTGTCAAAAAAACCGGCAAAAATGTCTAAATGTAGGTTTTGGACGTCGAAATCTGAAGAAATTGCTCGATAATAAAGAGGATCTTGTGCTCTTATAAAATGGGGGAAAAACACAATCATCGAACCGGAAAATGCAATCTTATCATCTAACCTTGTAATTCTATTGGAAGGAGAATATTTTCGGTTTTGCAGATCCGAAAAATATTGATTTTTAGCTGCAGGGCATGAGATCAAAGTTGCCCGAAAAATAAGCCTTAAAAAATTAATTTTCCAGAATATTGTCGACTGGGAAAGTGTCATTGCGGTTCGTTGCGCGGTTCTCTCTGGTATTTTTAGAAAGCACATATCCTAGAGATACCATATACCAAAGCACAAACGGTACAAACCGGTACAACCATATTTGTCGGATGCTTATTTGAGGCGACCTCCAATTTCCGCGAAAATCAGATGTAGAGGTTTTAAGGAACTACGTTACACAGTAAAGCGGCCAATGAAATATTTCAACACAAATTCATGTTTTAAGGGTTTTTAAGGTTTCTAATAGCATTTCTCGCTCTTTCGATACTTTAGGGTGGATGGAGGGGGAGGGGGAGGCCGACCAAAATCAGACAGTCAAAAATTTTTTTATGGTTAACAATTTTCTTGAGCTTAGTAAATAATTTTAGTAATAATTTGTTTACATCCGTTCACGCATTCAGCCCAAATAGGACTGGTTTTAAACCAATTCGGCAATGAATAGGAAAATTCTACAGTCACATGGCACCTAAGTTTAGAGTGAGTTGACCGTCGCTGACACCAATATAACTGCTGAAATTTCAATTTCTCTGTTGAACTGTACTTTATGCAATCTTGCGTGCTTGAGGATGATATCTTCAAGGGAGAGGAGGATTCTATATCGAATTCTCTTAATTCGATCAAACATTAATATTGGTATGAAAATAACGCAATAACAAGAACCGACTCGTACACAGCTCAGGATACCGTTACTTACCTAAAATAACACATTATTTACACGATGACAATAGCTTTTAGGAGGGGTGTAACACTAAAATAGGCATAGTTGTATTTAAAGAAGTCAATATTTAGTTATCTGAGTGACTTCAATCATACGATATTACATTACTTTCAGTCTAACAATGAAATTGAAATTTCATCAGTTATATTGGTGTGAGCGACGGTCAACTCACTCTAAACTTAGGTGCCATGTGACTGTAGAATTTTCCTATTCATTGCCGAATTGGTTTAAAACCAGTCCTATTTGGGCTGAATGCGTGAACGGATGTAAAAAAATTACCATTATTTACTGAGCTCAAGAAAATTGTTAACCATAAAAAAATTTTTGACTGTCTGATTTTGGTCGGCCTCCCCCTCCCCCTCCATCCACCCTAAAGTATCGAAAGAGCGAGAAATGCTATTAGAAACCTTAAAAACCCTTAAAACATGAATTTGTGTTGAAATATTTCATTGGCCGCTTTACTGTGTAACGTAGTTCCTTAAAACCTCTACATCTGATTTTCGCGGAAATTGGAGGTCGCCTCAAATAAGCATCCGACAAATATGGTTGTACCGGTTTGTACCGTTTGTGCTTTGGTATATGGTATCTCTAGGATATGTGCTTTCTAAAAATACCAGAGAGAACCGCGCAACGAACCGCAATGACACTTTCCCAGTCGACAATATTCTGGAAAATTGATTTTTTAAGGCTTATTTTTCGGGCAACTTTGATCTCATGCCCTGCAGCTAAAAATCTATATTTTTCGGATCTGCAAAAGCGAAAATACTCGTCATGCAATGGAGTTTACCAGTCAGATGCATATAATGGTTTGAGGTTCACGAGTGCTCTGTGAAATAAGCGAGTATACAACGCGCGCCTCAGGTTGCAGAAATCTGGGTTCATCACATTCCACATGCTGCATATCTATCTACGTGGAAACCGCAGATATAATGAATATTTTAGATATTCCCATGTAATTTCGTTATCAGTAGGTATCTGAGCATCGATTAAGATAGCTCTGATGTGGAAAAAAAAATGTCGAAAAATTGCATTTCGCGCCGCTACGGACACGATCTGGCCCACAGTGCTTAGGGTTCTTGCCCTTTTCCAAGGTAGTCCCTTTAAAATTTTAGGGGGTTTGAAAAGTCATTTATTTTGACTTAGAAGCACTCCCAAAATTTCAATTATCTATCTCAAACTGTTCAAAAGTTATAGGGGTAGCGTCTGATGCCGGTGGTGCAGAACTTTAAGATCACCCTGTATGTACAGAATTCAGCTGAGTCCCTCTTACTCTTAAACTGAATCTAAATCAAACACCTTGCACTAATATTGTAAAAGATGAAACTCACAAGCTATGACAGTATTGGCAAATTTTTCAGGATGCGCACAGTGTGGAATATTCAATTTTATTTATTCAGCTTCAACTCTCGCTACCCTCCAAAGCACTTACGATCACGCGGTGCATCTTTTATAAGCTTGCTCTTTTGGCTTACCGGCATTTTATTTTTCAACATTATGTTCAGAAGTTAGAGACCTAACCATTCTGTCCTGCACGGATGAGAGATTGATGGGAGATTTGTTGCCTCCATTAGGCGGCTATTCAGTCTCTTGCAGCATTTTGCAATGAGGAACTACAATTTCAGGCTCATACGTAAAAACATCTATGTGCATTTGGAAACTAATGCAACATATGTTGCTCCTAAATTGAGCCAGATATTGTCGTTCCTAATTGCCTAACGTTCCTAAATGTGGTCCAATTATAGATCCTAAATTTCATAGCCAAGAATCTTAATCACCTATTTATTTAGCATTTTACTAATGATTCTTAATAGTGTGGTACACTTATTTTGAGTAGATTTAGACAGAGTAAAAGAACAAGGGTTCAAAATTATCCAACATACCAAACAATTCATGAGATTCAATTTACAAATATATATTAGCGAATATAATTCTGCTCAGGTTTGTGCACAAAGGAAATCTTTTTGTTCCAAATAGATACATAAAAGTCGCTTTCATAGCGCTCTTTGACGCTCTGCTAAAATCTTGAAACGATGACTTGACGAAATGATTTTGATAAATTATATAAAAAACGCACAATATGTAAACTTTCGGCAAGCTGTAAGTTTTGAATAGCCTCACCTTACTTTATCACATAATCTCCACCGAGGTTTTCATGATTACTTCATTTTCCAATTCCCTAACTTTTCATGACATTCGATCAAACTTGGATTTATGATATTTTAATTACACTGACTTTTGCTCAAATTTGGATAATAACTTCACTTGTTAAGATTCAATTTAAGAAAAGAGGCACTTAAAAGTCAATTGCGCTCTCTCAAAAAGCACTGGCTTGGGTTGCTCTACCAAAGAACTACTCGCAAAATTCCCAAATTTTTCTATGAATTCCCCAACGTTTATAGGTTGCCATTGATTCCCTGACTCTATTTGATTTTCCAAGCTTTCCAGACCGATAAAATCCCTGTGTAACAAAATCTATTTTATTTGGAGAAAAGATATGAAGTACACATGTAAAGGATGTTAGTAAATATTCTTTTTTTTTCTCCGAAACTAAGAGAGATAAATGAAACCTGTAAAAAAATGTCTTCATAAAAATTTGGTGCACTGGTTTACAAACAATGTCATTTTTTCCAAGCCAACCTATATGTCCAAGCTCATCGTGGGACCAATATATTTTTTCACCATGCGGAGATCACAATCTAATTAATTTGTTTAATTTTGGTAAGTTTTCAAGTTTTGAATCTTCTACAGAAAAACTTATTCAGGGACTATAAAGGTTAGACATCAAAATGGATAAAATCTTTGCCCACTCATTTGCACAATAGTTTCTCATTGAGGGGCACATTTTGGAGTTACTCAGGCAATAAACTCACTGTCGCTGAACGGAGCCTTCTGCCGGCTGATGATTGAGTTGTAACTCCAAAACACATACCTCAATAAAAAAATACCACTGTGCAAGTGAGTGCGGAAAAATGTATTTATTTTTAATCTTTCAGTTACTTCCTGACATAATCTCCAACTTATTGAGCACATTTCCAGTTCTGAGATATGTTTGATCTGCAATCCGTGACAAGATTTACAATGATAACAAATTAAACATGGATAACAAGGCTAATTTTCACATAAATACCAACAAAACGCTTTGGCTGAAAACTCGGGCCTTCCTCAGTTAGATAAAAACAGAAAAAAATTGTAAATATCTAAAAACATAGTACTTAGCTGTACCTTTCAAAGCGAGAAAAATGGTGTGATCAAACAAGATTATTCAACATTTTTTTGTTGTTGTGATTACAACTTTCTTCTCGCTTTAGAAGGTACAGCCAAGCACTACTTTTTAGATTTTTACAATTTTTTACTGTTTTTATCCAACTGTGGAAGGCTAGAGTTTTCATCCAAAACGTTTTGGTGGTATTCGTGTGGGTACCCGCCTGAGTAGCCTTGATACCCGCTATTTAATATGTTATTATACTATTGTATTTTCGGTTCTATGGCAGCAATTCAAGGATTCCATCTTGAAAAAATGGGCCACTTGACTAAGTCTGAACTTTAAGAAACGTCAAATGTTTTCTCTTCAAAATCTTTTGTAAAAAACAATTTACATAAAAGGAAGTTTGGAAATCAACTCCTGAGGCAGCTATAAATAAGTGTATTTAACACAGATCAAATAGAAGTTAAATAATACAAATAATATAATTTGTATTTTCGCCATTCACAAGATGTTAAATGTTGACGCTCTTCGTGTTGTTAAGGAGTTGATTTTGAAACTTCATGTTAGGTGGATTGTTCATCTCTTGAAATTTGGAGGAGATGATATGTTGCGAAGGGCTTTACTTCATATCATATCTGGTGGCCCATAACGCATCCTGCCGTTGCATCCATTTTCAGCAACTTTGGAAATTCTGTATCAATAGAGAGCTTTCGACTAACCAAGTTTTTCGATAATTAAAGCAAAATATAGAAATTGCTTGAGACAAAGTATCAGGAGCATAGCGGATGAGGAAAAAGGTCTCATTTGAATTAGTTTCACAAGTTTTGAGTCAAATGAGCTACAGGAAGTCTAGGGTTATAATAACGGAACAAAACTTAACGAGACAAACCACTGCAAATTTTTCGTTTGATTGCTGACTAAAGTGTTTTCAGTATGTTGGAGTTTTTTAGCCAACAAGCGTTAAAAATTCAGCATAAAGCTGATATCTATTGCTAGTGTTGCACCAAACAGCATATCTTTTTGAGGGAAAATTGTGCTTGTGTGCAAGCTTTTTTCCTCTATACAGATATATCAGCTTTATGCTGAATTTTTGACGCAGGTTGGCTAAAAAACTCCAACATACTGTCTTACAACCCCTCAGCAATCAGTTTGTATAAAACTGCCTTGCCAAGGCTTATACGGAGCTGTTTGGATAATCGCTCACTAGTTGGCGCAAGTTTACTTCTGCCAGCGACTGCTTGCTCAAGTCTCAGGTTGGTTTTCACGACCTCTCCGAGCTTGGTAGCAAGGAATTCAGGAGGCTGCGCTGCACTGAGGATTAGCCCAACGAGGCCAAAACGCATCTGCAGTTGCCTTCCTGAATGGCTTGATTTGGTTGTTACTAGAGTTGCATCAAACAGCATATCTCTTTGAGAGACAATTGTACTTGTGTGTGACCTTTTCCCCTCTGTATTGAGATCAGCTTTGTGCTGAATTTTTAACGCAGGTTGGCTATAAAAACTACAACATACTGTCTCACGGCTCGCGCGTCCACTACAATCAGTTGGTGTAAAAGTGTTTTCAAAACTCTACAATATCTTTCAGCACTAATTATATTCTTACTTCCAAAAATTGATCAGCGAAATTCTTTGAAAATTCCGAGACAAAATAACTATGACCTGGACTCTGAAGAGAGAATACATTTTGTTTTTATTGATACTATCATGTTGCGTTAGAAAAATTATTGGACCCATCATATAACTCGGGTTGGCACTTTGCAACCACATGATATCACTGTGAATCATTGTAAATCGCATGAAACTATTACAAACATACAGCGGCGAGAGGTAGACGAAAAAAACAATGTTGCTGGCAAACCAATGCACCACATTAGAAAAAACGAGGGCTTTTTTAAAAAGCTCTAAAGTGAAGATATGTTTTACTGATTGAGATTCAGATTGTCTATACGTAATAAAGTGATTGACTTACCAATAAAAATAAAGATTTGATGATGGGAGTACCTAAGTAACATTGAAATTGAAACAGTCTGAAACAGAATAAAAAATTCAGTTGAGGTACCTTGACAGAAACCCTGCACAGTCTAGACACATAATTATTTGTAAAACCTCTTTAAAAAAAAGTCATTTTTCATGATATATTCTCATTTGTATATAATTGATGATGCAGGTCGAATTGGGTATTGGAATCAACTTATACATGAAGTAAATAACTGGATCTTGGTCTCACATACATTTCCCTTTTCCTGAAATACATGGAATCTTTGATTTTGCCCAAAAAAAAAAAAAAAAAAAAAAAAAAAATTAAAACACAGGAAATTTATTATAAAGTATACCAAAGTCATTTCAGAGATGGCCATTTGACTCATGAAGGCTACGGTTTTCTGAGAGCATGTAGTATAAATTCACGTAAACAAAAACCATTATTTTCTCACTCACAGGTTAAATCTGGAATGTTTTAACTTACAATGGTATTCTGCGTAAAATTTCAACAAGGAAACTTACATTGAGTTTCTTAATTTCTACCCTGTCTGATGATCCATTGTTAAATTAAACTCAAATGTAAGTTTTTCACTGTTCATGTGAGCGTGACACAATATTTGAACAAGATAGAGAGCTTAGTACTGATGGCATTGCAAAGAGGCTGGTTTACACATTCAAATTATATGCGGTATTTTTCCTCTAAAAAAACCCTACTTTTACTACGGTGAATTTCTCTGTCAAATTTGGTATATAAATTTTTTAGTCTCATGACAACAGAAGTGCCATCTCAAAATTTAAAAAAATGAAAAGTAGCTAGTAGTATAGAACGAATCGATGCGACATATCGCACGTTGCTCTGACTCAAAAAATGACGTCCCTCAAATCACCTTAATTGATAGGTGATAACAAGTGGTAGTACAGTACAATCTCTTTGTGGCGGATTCTCAGGGGCCCAACCACCTTTGCCGCTATAGAGAGAGGTCCGCTATAGCGAAAGTATGACCCGAACATAAAAAGTTCAAGGGACCGGCCTATTTTGCCGCTATAGAGAAATTTCCGCTATAACGATGGCCGCTTTCGTGAGATTGTACTGTACAAGTAAAATGCTATGCACTCTGCTATGCATCCTATTCTTCATTTTATTTTGTAGTTTCTTCGTAGTAAATTTCTTAGCCTTGATAATGATCAAAAAGATCGAAAAGCATCAGCTCTAATAAAAAAATTTCTTTCGTAACACCTTGGTGTTGTATGTTTCCGAAACCTCTTTACTACCACTATTGGTGTTACGGTGATATTCATCACAATGTTCAAATATACTTTGCTAATAGGTTGGAAGATATACCTTCAAGCAAAGAGCACTACAAAAAGGAGGGGGAGAAGATTTTGGAAATTCCGGTGCAAAAATGGATCCTCAGGAAGTCTGAAACCCCTATGGCTTTTTGCAATTATACATGCTGTAAGTTTTTAAAGTTTTTCAATGCATTGTAACAGTTTCTAGAGCAGTGTAGCTTCCAATCTATGAATATTTGAACAGATAGATTTCCTTTTGTCATGCAATTCCTTGAGAATGAGATAAAAAAAATAAAATAACCTGAGATACTTACAAAAACTAACATAATGAAAAAAGCTGAGATGTATGAGGTACGAGCCATCCACATACTGACAAATCGATAATGTTCTCCAGTTACAACATTTCTGCAAAAAATGATAAAAGGGTGATTTTTAAAATGCAGTTTTGAAACACATGATAAAAAATACCTGTTGAGTACATATTTATAAAAAATAGATTCCCAAAATGCATTAGAAATATTGCATTGTATAAATTTTTGCAAAAACTTTGATAGAATTGATAGAATCAATCAGTTTGATCGGAAACATATTAAATCAATTTTCATCAATTTCATTCTTTTTACACTTGTCTGATACAATAACAGCTGATTAAACAAAGCTTACACCCTAGTCAAAGGAGTGAGGAGAAGGGAAAGCAATATTATCTTCTTCAATCCCTCATTGTACAGGAGTTATTTATTTAAAAAGTGTATGAGTTCAAGAAATGATTGTGTAAATGCAATAATCACTTTTTTGAGAGAGCAAAAAAGAAAAAAAGAGCGTGTTGTGCACATTATTACATTATTGTTTCCTGAATATCTTCCATATCAACAGTAAAATTAAAAAAAATATGTATACTGTTGAGGTGTTTCAAAATTATTCTCTCGTTTTCCTTCAATAAAAAAGAGGAAACCAACATTGTTGCTTGAGATATTTCACAAAATATTCTTCACGCAAGAAGAAATAGTGCAAGCTTTCAAGAGATGACATTGAGTATTTTTCCATTTTAGAGATTAGCTATAATAGGAAGTCTAAAATGTCGCAAACCGAGATGTGTATGCATTATTGCGATTTCACTGTGTATACATATGAGGACTTATGTGTAACAACAGCGGTCGCTGACATCTGCCATTTTTAGGGAAAACGCTTTTTTCGAATTCTGGAACCCTCAAGAACGCCTGTGCAAAGTTTCAGGCTTCCAGGACAATTTTTCAGTGAGATGTGAACTGAAAACCATGTTATTTCTAAAAACAGCAGATGTGAGAATCCACTGTTCTCCCCCGCCGGCGCGGCAGGACATGGTAGAGATTTGAATCCACTTGCGATAACTGCCCACGCACCGACCATGGGCTATAGCTGACAATCAAATTATACATATTGGGACCGTCTCGCCAGAATTGTTGATTTTTTAACTGATTTTATAATTTGTTCCTTATTTTTGTTCTAGAAGTTACAAGCGGTCTAGTATATTGTTAAATTGTATTAAATAACTCAGCATTGACTTACTTTTGGTTCATTTCAATCGTTTCACCAGCCTTAACCCTCCCGAAGACTTTGTTTCATGCATAAAAAAACGTTTTCAGTAAAAACAGCGGATGTCACATTTTTTTCAAATCGCTGTTACTCCTTCAATTTTTCACTTACAAAGATCACAAAACGTGTGTTTTTTACAGGAAGGCTTGCTCTTCATGAAAATCTTTATGAGAATCCTCTCGGTTCTACGGGCGGAAAAGTGCAAAGCTTCAAAAACTTCAAATGCGATTTTCTCACAATGTGAAAACTCGACATCCGCTATTGTTACAGATAAGTCCTCATATGTTGAATTAAACATTTAATACGACTAATAAAAATGTTTTCAACAATTGACTGCTTGGTTGCAAAGGGACAGATTAGATAAAAAATTTTAGAAATTGCAGAGATCAAACCTTAAGTATCCCTTGTTGTCTTCAGTTTCTGCTAAATTTTTGATTGATGCCATCAACAAATCATCGTAACCTAGAAACTCCTCCAGCAAAAATCTACTGAAAGCATCACCAAAGCACTTGTCTTTGTTCGGATCCAGAGTGACTATCTTGACAGGAATATTGAGCTTCTGCCTTGTGGGGGGTGTTAAACGTAAAAAACCATACTCCAAAGAATACTCCAGTATATATTCCTCTTCCGGCCAGACTATTGAAAGGAACAAATTAAAATCACATTAGAAATAGAGGTGACGAATAATCATAAGTACAAATCGTTTGAATTATCGATGGAGTTTGATAATTTGACAGGTGAGCAAGGAAATTTTCCTGAAGTTGCATGGCGGAAAAAGGTAGATGAAGCTCAAAATCGTGAGATATAAAGTGTGAAGATATGAAGAGTAAACATTAGAAGTATTTTGGCTATTTTCTACATATTGAGGAATATTTTGTTCCTTTTCTTCCAAAGTGTTCCTTTCTATTCATTCCTGTTGGCTTGAAAACTTTGTTAAAAAAAAAAAAAAAACTGTATTTTATAATATTTGGGCCGCATTCATGATGACTGACAAGCTACAGCATGGAAGGATTTTACCATAGAGTACATAGAGTCGTGATGTAAGTGGGAGAGCTGGTGCCATTTTCTAGGTCCTGAATTCCGAGTTTCCTGTGTGACGCCAAGTTACTTTTTTGTTACATGATTGACTGTTTTCGATACACAGGTACCCGGCCATCCGATGCAAACAAAGAAGATAGAAATTACCACGTATTCCACACCGCCCTTTTGGATCGAAAATGTATCGAAGAAGTGACCGAAGCTAGGCGCACATCGAGCTTGGAACTCGTCAAGCAGAACATGGCACCAGCTCTCCCGTTTAAATTACAACTCTATGTACTCTGGATTTTACTGATTGATGGTTCTTTACAAGCGAAAGCTTGAACTGGATTTATTTCCCACTTCGCAAAAAAACCTGCCTAAAAAAAAAAAAAAAAAAAAATTAAGGCAAAGATGAAACTAGTCTGACGGATTAAAGTAGACAGAGTAAATGAAAGGGCATTATCTGGCGCTCAGAGAATTGCGACGGCTGATTTCAGCAAGGTGCTGCTACCTCAGAACTATACCCATCGCAGTAAGATTTCCTTTGTGTCCGCAGAGCCTGTCCTGCTAGCCCAGCCCTTGCACTCACGTCTTATAGCCGGTAAGAATTCGCTGCCCAATAAAATTTGTAAAAACTTCCCTCTGTATTCACCAATTTGGATTCAGCAAGCCATCTTCATGAAAACTATGTATAATTATAAATGAATAATACTGTAAATTATTAAGTCACATACCTTGCAAATTTTTCTATTGAAAAGCACTGAAGAAATTCATGAGTTCACCAATTTTTTCGCAATAGGTAGTTCACCAAAATACTTACTTAAAATTTTACATATTTTTCATTAGAATTTGCAAGCTAAATCCGCATTAATGGAAATTAATATGATTTTACAAGTACTAAAAAAAAGGTTGTCCATATCTTTCCACCTAGTACCTCTGCGACTTTCTCCACAAAATAATCTTTCACAATTTTAGTTCCTGTCGTCAACTATTGATTAGTTGAAACACATTTCCTACAAAAATACACTTTCAAACACAGAGCTTCAAGTTTACATGAGCGGCTGATAAGACTTCAGTTTCTTTAGGAGGAGCGCTTTAAAAAGCAGACTAAAATTTAGAATTTTTTAAAGTTACAAAATCTATAGAAGAAAATTAGAGAAAGCCTACATCACAAACACAATATAGTTTAAGCTACAAGTTTCATTTCATTCTTCAAAGTTGGATGCAATAAACTAATGATTTGAGCTCAAAAATAGAGAAAAACCCTTTATTTTATTTATAACTGCCAGATTTCTGTACTTTATTCTAAAATGCCAGAAATATTACTGGGCAAAATTTCATACATTTTCATGAGTTCTTTATTTTTTTGATCAATCAAATCTTAAGACTGATTTTATCTTAAAATGCTAATATTTCAAGGAGAATCGGCCTTTTTCTTAGAGACTTTTGATAAAATCCTATCCTCAGAATATATGCGTAAATTTTTCTGTGTAAATGTTGCAAAAAAAAAAAAAAACAGGGTTTCCACAATGGACCACTAGACAAGGTACGAATTTAAGCATTCTGATACATGTTTCTTGATCAGAATTTCACGTATTCAGAACACGATTCGCGCAACAGACATTGATGAAACCAACTCCTAACGAAGATATTAACGTTTTTATTTCACATTGGTTACGCGGACTTTGAACTGCCCGATCACAAGATACTCAAAGCTCTATGTGAATCAAATCACGAACTACAACGGTTTCAGCAAGCTCCTCAATCGAGCAATGTTCATTTCCCATCATGTGTTGTTCAAACCACAAGAAATTTGCCGTAGCTGAGCCAAAGCGTCAAGATTGAGGTTGCCAGATTTTTATATGACTGTAATGATAACATCTAGCGCGCAATGTAAATCATGTAGAGCATTGAGTTTTTATGAGCTGGTGGTTTGAATTCACGCATCAAGAATCATTAAATATTTTCGTAAAGAGTTGATTTTGATAATTTTCTTTGTGCGTATCGTTTTTTACTTGCAGTTGTGATTGTGAATCATGTATCAGAATGCTGAAATTTGTAACTTGTTTAGTAGTTCATTTCCTTATTTTCCAATTCCCTGACTTTCACTGGCTTTTTCCTGGCTCTCTTAGTTTTTCCCCTGACTCCAAAATTTCCAAATTCCTTGACTTCCCTGGATCTTCAATCAAAACCTTCACTAAGATTTTTTTCCTCAGGAAAATGCTAACTTTTTCTATATAAAAATTAGATTTCCCTGTTTTTCTCTTCAGTGTTTAAGGTACTTATTTACTTAACATGGGACATGATAATAAAATTACGTACCTGCTTTGACAAAGTTCTCCATCTTCGAAACCGAGAATTTGAAAGGCGACTCATAGAGATCTTTTTCTGACGGCAACATTGTCTCGTTGGAGATGGGCGTGATGTGCTTCTGTTTTGGTAAGCCCACATCTCCGGTTTCTCTCCATCCGCTCACTCCCGTTGCATCAATGCTCAATTTTGTTGTCGATATTGTTGTATTCGAAAGAGAGAGTATCTTGCTCAGCGAAGGATTCTCCGTTGTATTTGATTCTGTTGCGTTCTCATTTATAATTATGTTCTGCTCAGGGACAATATCATCCGTTGAAGATGGCTCAATATTAATGACTTCTCCCCAACTATGAATTTAAAAACAATAGAATCAGTCATAAGAATATGAGAGAATTTGTTGATGACAGAAAAAAAATGTTGATAATACGATTTTAGAAAAATAAGTTTGCAGAATTTTGAGAGAAATTTTTATTCTATTGATACAAGCTGATTTTGATCCTTTTTTGTTTCCTGTTGACGTACTTCTAGTTATCGGTCTAAATTTGATGGCATTCAACAAAAGAAAGCTGTCCACATCAGGGGTTTATAGAGATGAAATCTTCATTTTAACAGTGAATTTTCACGGACGACTGTGGTTTGAAGCCTCAGATTGAATGGAGTATGCCTCCAAAAGTTGCTATGTCTTCCAAGTTTTTGGTGGAAAATCCATTTTACACATCATTCTTATAATGCTGTAACTTAGGCAATTTTTTAATCAGAGATCTGCAGAAGGTCTTTTTTCAAAGCAGAGGATTCAACCTAGAACCCTGTGCAAAAATCAAGTTGATAGCTCTTCACATTCCCTCGAACACAGGAAATGTGCAGCACTTTAGAAACACTCTGTACACAATGCTCAATGGACCACAACCATAAAGGAACCAACTCAGAAAAGTCTAATATAAACCTTGAGTAAGTCTACGGACTGTTTTCACACTCAAGGAGGTAACTATGTGATCCTTTTGCAAGTCCTGTTTCCTCCTTCTTTTTTCGGTTTAAATGAAATAAAATGGGGTGACACTTACTCATCATTTTGAAATTTTGCCAAAATGGTCTTTCCCAATATAGATGAAATATCTTCACGTTTTTCTCGCTTCAACCTCAATTCTCGCTCGTAGGAACTTTCGACTGTGTTTTCTTCGGCTCCATTCCGTAAAATCTCCACGCGTAGAATACCATCGCGAGGCCATGTATCACGGATATGACCAAGACAGTCAGTGGGGGTCCTTGAAAATGCTAGATGAATGTAAGCAAGAATGAAAAACGCAAAAACAGCCTGAAAGGAAAAGAACGTCAAAAAAAGAAATTAATAAGAGTAATGACTGGCAAACTACAAAAAATAAAAACAGAGCAGGAGAAGCATCTATCAGACCAAGAAAAAATCATTTTCGAACTTACATATCAATGGCTTAAGTGCGAAACCACATACATATAACTTCGTTGCAGTATTTCAAAATGTCTTTTTTGTTTTTGGAGGAGAAACAAACAAATATTATACCTACTTTGAAATTTGTACAGAATATTCTGCTAATGGGGAAAAAAACCAAGGAAGTCTTGGAGAAATTACATTGACTAGTTTTCTAAGGAACAATAAAGTATGACAGGAAGTCTGCAACATTGCAAATGGAGATACGTGATTTCACTCTTCAGCTATTGATATTTGCTAATTATTTGCCTAAAAAAGTACCAAAAAGTAAGTTTCTAAAAAAGTAAAAAGTAGACCTACATGCTGTGCTGATCTTTACAAATGGAAAAAATTCCTGACTCCCAGCAAAATTCTTTGAATATTCCCTGACTTTCCACGGTTTTCTTAAATTCCCTTACTTTTCCATGTTTTTCCTGTTGTTTTCCACCCTTTTCAACCTTTGCTTTCGTTTATTTTAAAGCAATCAAGACTTTCCATCAAGAAGGTGACTATTACAGAATGAGCTTCAAAACCCTTAGTCCTTCGCCATATTTTGATAAACCATCTAATTTGCAATAATCTTTCAAACGATCAATTCTGTATGTTAAAAAGTCAATTAGATTGAATTGATTCTGGCATACTGATATTTTACCCAGATAAATGCTCTTGTCGATGAATTAGATCAAAATAATTAACTCCAAATTTCCTTCACATTTTTGTTCTTGCTGAATAATGTAACAACTTGTTTAAAAGATAAGAGGGACTCGCTACAAGCACCTCTTTTCAAAGCTTACTAAACATAATGCTACTTGTTTTTTTCCACCAGTTCTGACTTTCTCCAATTTTTTCCTTTCTTGTCAATCGGATCAGAACTGATCAGCAAGATTGTCTTTTAACAAATTTGGGCAGAACAGACAAGAAGCACAATCTAAGATCTTCACACGGCAAGTCTCTGAAGAATTGATAGTGCTTTTCATGATTGCTACACGACAATGCTAGCATGTGCTATCCATTCACAATTTATCAACGGTCATTGATAAATTTTCCAAACATTAAACCGGCAAGAGAGGATCAACATCACCAAATCGATCTTTGAAAAAATCAATGCTTTGAGCTGGATCATTGAATCTGAGGTTCTTTCTTGCTGATGCAAGTTGATTTCAGGGGATAAATTATCAGCCTGAGAATCTGAATCCCAAAGATTAAAATACACAGTTATTAATGATAAAGTTTGAAAACAATGAAAGTATCGATTTGGCAACACATTTTAATTCGATTAACTCAACAATCTTGCCAAATTTAATTTGGAGCCATATGTATTTTGAGGCTACACTGCCTCTTCATATGTGACAAGCTTACTCAGTAGTTGAAGCTCTTTCACCCTGAAGTGCACTCGTATTGCATCCCCTCTTGGAGCCTCAGTAACTTTATGAACTGTCTCTTCTGTTTCATTGGCTAGAATCGAGAATTTACATACCTTGACTAAAACGCAGAACTCCAAAAACCTACGAGCAGGTTTTGGAAAAGTGCGAGAGTAGGTGAGCGCTATTTTTATGAATAAGGCGTGGAACAATCGATCACGAACATTGATCAAGGGATTGAAATTCCTCCCTCGATTATTGTTGTTCTCCGCTCCTCCTTGAGCTCCGTTTTGGAATTCTATAGGCATTTCTAGATTGTTCTACAATGGTTGAGGGTTGATGGAAGGAAGAAAATTTCTCGTTTTCTTTTTACGAGAAGGTGCCATAAATCCCAGCCAGGCGAGAATCTTCATGGTCGCCTAGCAGAGGCTGAAAAACAGAAATCAAGTTGATTAAGAAGAGACCTAAGAAAATAGGATTCTTCCTGAGTAAATACGATTTAATGAGATGCAGACTACAAGCTTGAGTGCAGTAAATCAAGCAGTTGACGGTTAATCTATTAAACAAATCTTGAATGAACGAGAAATGAGTCGCATAATAAACTCAAACTTTCAAATTACCTTGATATTTAAAAAAAGAGATAAATTTGTTTCGGGAGCCTGACTGCTCCCATCTTCAGCAGGTGCCGACTGAGGCGCTCGCAGCGCACCCTTCTTTGTCTCTTTTTGTAAATGTCAAGGGAATTTGAAAATTTGAGTTTATAATGTGACTCATTTCTCGATCATCTTCATTTTCAAAGTTTTTAATCTCTCGTAAAAGTTAAAAAAAAAATACCTTCAAATACCTATTTTTGGTAATTAATCAGAAATATACTTTCAAAAAATATTTCATTTTTTTCTAAGGATTTTGGGAAGCAAAATCTTCAATAATGTAGCAGACTTACTACAATCTTCAACCAGATTGATGAAGATGCTGGTCAAAAAGTAAGTGAAAACTGCCAGAAATTGGCCTAATATGTTCCCATAAGAAAAACACTGAAGTGTACATGATGCAGTGAAATTTTCTGTCAGAGAAAACAATGAGAAACTTCCAGGTATTTGAGACGAGCAAAGAGCGCAATACGCAGCAACAAAGTTGCCACCTTGCTAGTTGAATCAGAGTATCTTTGAATCAGAACAAGGGATCGGTATGGGAATTGTGGTATTGACTTCCATGCTTCAAGTATTGTCCACAGCAGCACTTAGATCAAGTTTTTCATTTTTAAAGATTTGAATCCTTAAAAAATAGTTTGGAAAAGTAAAATAGAAACTGATTAAACTATCGATCTTTTGGGTATCACAAATCACCTTTTAAGTACAGGGGCGTTTATCTGTCATTTCAAATTTTAAAGAACAGAATTTTCATCTCATTGCTTAATAGAATCAGTGCAGTTTTTCTTCGTATTTTTCATCAAGGATACCTACTACTAAGGTGCATTATCAATGCTCAAACTGCAGGGATGCATATTGATGGTGTAAGTCCGCAACCACGTATCTCGGTTGGCGATGTCACAGACTTCTTGTCATACTTTATTTTTTAAATAGATAAAAACTTAACAGTAATGCTTCAAAACCGCCTTGATTTTTCTATTCTATGCGAAGAAAATTCTGCAAAAACTTCACGGAATGATATTGATTTGTTCTCCTTTAAAAAAGAAGAAGAAAGAAACGAAGATTTTCAAACACTGCAAACGAAATACATGGTTGCGGACTTACACCGTCTACTTCTTGTTTGAGGGTGTTTCAAAATCTCTGCTTTCATTTTCTTTTGTCAAAAAAAGGACAGACCAACACCACTGCTTAAAAGTTTCACAAGAAATTCTTCAGACAGAGAAAAAATTCAAGGAAGATTTAAAAAATGACATTGAGTTTTTTTCCCATTTGAAAAGCGAAGGATGATAGGGAATTCACAGCCCCACAATATGAGGAGTGTATTCCTACAGATTCACCATTGATGTTGAGGGTGTGCACGTAATTTCATGATTTAGTGTTCTGTTTAAATATACCATCTCTCTATAATTGTGTCATTTCATCCAACTTGAGAAATTAGGATTACTTAGGTGCCAGAATTGCACAACTCTGGCAAGTGATTAATAAGTAAAAATTGCCTCTGAACTAAGACATACGTACCTTGTGGTTACTTCAGCATCACGACAACCTGAGAATGCTTCCACAATGGAGGCTGCTTCCGAAATGACACTGCAAGAGCTGTACAACGATTGCTGTTTTCAATTCAAAGTGGATGCAAAACTGGTTGAATGACTTCCCATCTCCTCAATCTAAAACGCAAAGCATAAGATAATTCGTTAGGCACAGCTGTAAAACAGGACGCAGTGTTCACATTTTGCATTGATGAGTAAACTATTTCCTGAAAATAAAATACTATGCATAAAAGTCCAAGCAATAAAATTAAAAAATATAATACAAATTTGTCTCTGGTGTTTTAATTTTTATCGAACTATGTATTGAATCATCTTGGGAAAATGCTTTCCATCAGGATGAGAATTTTTTAAAATCGACCGTGAGTAAAAAATTCGAGATGATAAGTTAACTTAGCAATCCTCGATATGTAATGGTGTTTTAGTAAGGGCTGGTCCATTAGTAATTAAGAGTAATTAGCATAAATGCCGAGGGATTGGTATTCCTTTGGCGAAGTAATATTGGTAGAGGTGTTGTCAGCTAAGTTAGCACTTGGTTACATTCCGTTTGCAAGCAACCGCAATGCAATTGTTCATTAGAAATGGAGGACTAACCACTCTCATGCTCAGGTTGCAATTACGCCTTTATGGCTATTGGTTGATTGCATTGCGATCATTTGCAAGCGGAACATAAACAAGTACCAACTTAGCTGATGACACCTCTATGCAATGATTCTTGAGGTCTCTGAGACAGTAAATACTTTAGAAAGAATCTTCGCAGTATAAATCATAACATGACTGAGCTCCTTAGTTTGATTTGTGAGTCCCATCAATAACGCTCAAACTTTAACAACAATGTAGCATTAATGCGCGATGCAAAATGAACTGAGCTGAAGCGTCATTCAAAGTACAGACTGGCTCACAGAGCTCCTGCTTCAGAATCGAATGTTGTCGCAAATGTTCCGCTACAACCTGCAATTATTCATTTAATAACCTGAGCTTACGAGCTGCATGGTAATTATTCATCAGATAAGAAGTATTAACAGATGTAGTCGAATTACTATTCGTGATAATGAATGATTCGGAAAGACTTGGAATAGGATTATCCCCGTTTTCAACACAGATGACAGAGCAAACATAACCTAAAAATTTTACTGTTGAGATAAGGAAAATGTAGATAAGATGATCCACATAAAACGCACGATTAATGCTAATAGTGAACATGACAAGAAATAGAGCAGCATTTCATGTTGAGAGTACCACGATTTGAAAGGCTTTCAGGCCGTAAAAATGTAAATTTGAAATGGCGTAAGTGATGACAAAATTGTTGACGATTCATAACAGATTCCTCCTCCACAATGGTTTGATAAATAAAGCAGATTGATAAGGTTGTCACCACACGAAATAAATACACAAACCTCACACTTAACATACCCGAATTCGCACGGAAATCGAAGGACCTCGCGAACACTTCAATAAAAATAAAACGCACGATAAACAAATTTTTCAATGTCAACCACTTACATACACATGCACATTGGCAAATTTTGAGGCACTTTTTCCGTCATTGAATTCTGACAACTCCACACTTGCTATCTCGTTCTTAGGTTCTTCGCTCGCAGAGAAAGAGGGAAAGGTGGTGACCTTTTTGTGTTTGTACTTGATGACGTTCAAAATGTAAATAAAAACACCCGAAAGAATTGACGTTGCCAGATTGCGAAACAATCGTGTCCCCGTTCGAGAGAAGACGTCCAAGTTATGACGTAACAAGATGGTGGCTAGATTCTTACGCTACCGCGCTCCTTGCTTTCTGTATGCGCTTACATCTACATATGAACTTGATAGCCATGAAATAGCCCCGGCTCCTAGTTCCATCCAACGGCCGTGCTCGGCGGACCACTCGTAAAATTATACCGGGGAATTTCCATTTTTCTCTCGATGACCATTTTTTCTTTATCGATTTTTCTACTCTTTTTTCATCATATCATCTTTGAATGTCCATCAAAAAATTTTGTTGTAGGGAAGTAGGCAACACAAATAATACAATGGTCCAACTTATCCTCCATAGGAATTACCTAACTGGTACTGTACGGCTCGAAAAATTCCTAAATCTCTGTGGGTGAGGGGAAGGAGACATTAATTGTTGAAAACGACCCTCTTGAGCAGCATGAAAATTAAGCGATTTTTATCGCTTTCTGAGTCCCAGCTAGGGCAGAGGATCAACTGCAACTTTCAGCAACTTTTCGGGGAAGGGGGAAGAGGACATAAACCCTCTTGGGCTGGAGGGGCAAGCCCCCCCGAAACCCCCCGTGCGCCCATGTAATGCCCATAGACACTTAAAGAAACGTTTTTGTCGAATTACACGACCCCCTTCCTAATCGTCCAAATTATAGATATCTCTGGAAAAAAGGGAGAATCACTTGTCTCTCCATTACGGCAAGCCTTCAAATTCAATTACTCCACATTCCGAAATATAACAGCTTGTCTTAGAATGTGAACGTTTAACCTGCTTTTTTTCTCTTTTTTAATAATTTTAGTCCAATTACCGAAGAAACAATTAACCGAAAAGTGCACCTGCTGGCTGACAGACCTCGCTCATCTATGGGGAAAAGGGGGGGGGGGTTTGCTCGGGTTGTCATTCATTCCGGACCTGATCGTTCACCTGCGAGCTGATTAAGGTGATTCATATCGATTTCTGACGTGGTCGAACTGGCATGCGATATATAGCATCGATGAAGTAAAAAATCTCGGCAGATTTGGAATTTGTAGCCAAAAAAAAAACGATAGCCCCTGCGCAAGAGCCTAAAGAATTATTCTAAACCAAAATATTGCCAAAATTCAGTGAAATGAAAGCAGGGTCCGTTTTGGAAAACACCTCGCATTCGATACAATTATCGATTTCTGTATCGAATGCGAGGTTTTTTCCAAAACGGATAGGTACTGCTTTCATGTCCCTGAATTCTGCCAATTGTTTGGTTTAGAAAGATTCTTCAGGCTTATGCGCAGGGGCTATCGTTGTTTATTTTTGGCTACAAATTCAAAATCTGCCAAGATTTTTTATTTCATCGATGCTATGAATCGCACGCCAGGTCGACTGCGCTAAAAATCATGATTTGCTTTTTAATCGCTTTTAGGTCCATGGTTCACCCTCGAGCTCACTTATTCATTTGCTCTGGCTAAAATTGCTCTGCTCTGGTAAGTGAAATTTTATTTTTCTTAATTTCCCTGGTAAAAATTGGCGATAAGAGCTGCGTTTCAAAATACCATAGGAATTCTTATAGCCGGCTAAAGAAGGCTACAGAAAATCATATAGCTGGGTGTGGAATGCGGAGAAAATCATACGGCCGCGGGCTATACGAAGCGATAAAAAATTATGCAGCCGGGCTAAATTCCTATCGCCGGGCGTTACACTTTATCGGCTGGCTGTTGCTTTTTCGTCATCGATTATAAAAGGCCATAAGAAATTGTGTAGAAATTCGTGTGCTTTGGAAATCATTAAGTTTGATACGGAACCACCTGAATATTTACAAAAAAAACATTATATTTTCCTTTAATACATATTTTTTTTCATCAATTAAAATGAGAATAATCCATACAGGATGTGCAAACATTTCAAAATCATGAGTTGAATAACGCTGACTCCGCCAGATTAAATATTAGAGCCTAACACAAAGCGGAGCGGCGACGCACTGGCGCCTACAAACCTAACAGGGATACTTCACGCGTTGCGCAGTGCGTGAAGTATCCCTGTTAGGTTTGCAGGCGCCAATGCGTGTTTCGCGCTGGCTGCCCGCCTACCACGGCGCTTGAAGCAACTATTTCACACCAGAGGTATTGCACAGTATCATACGAAACTGAAGGCGCTCTGATATTTTAATTATGGCAGGCCAGGCATTCATCAAAAGTACGGAGCTTTCTTCGCAAAATAAATCAAGATACTACGGCCCAAAAAGAGAGCAGTATTCCAAAAACTCACTAAGTCCTAGCATCCGTAATAAGTAACGTTTAGCATACACTTTATCGCCTGACTGTTGCTTAGTCGCCATCGGCTATAAAATGCTATAAGAAATTGTGTAGCCGGCTATAGAAGCTATTGGAAATCTTATACAGCCGGCTGTATGTCTATGGTATTTTGGAACACAGATTCTACTGCCAATTTTTACCATGGATTTTACTTGACATGACAACGATGAGACTGCAAAAGCGTAACTCGTTCTCGTGAAATTTCCCTTATAAAACTCCACATAAATGCTTTATAATGTGACGAAATAAGCGTCCAAATGTATGAAGTCTTCATCCAAAATTTAATTTTCGATGTCTCATAAGGGCTCATTGTGCGACGCAAGCTCTGTGTTCGAATGCGTCTTCTTGAATGAAAAAAATTTCACCAGTTTTCGAAGCGAGCAAGGAAAACTGAGACGATCGAGAAATTATGTAAATCTTGAAAAAATCGCGCACTCTCTGGTGAAAATTCTAATTCTTCGTGAAAATTAGTGGGCGAGGCTTCTGACAGCCTCTCGTCTGACACTATTGCATGTTTGTAAACAAAATAAATGTGGGCGATCAAACATTATACCAAAACCACGTATATCGGCAGCGGTGTTTCAAGATATCCTTTCCCGTTTTAACTTTTCATCGAGGACAGATCAATGTCATACCTTAAAATTATTACAGAATATTCTCAACACAAAGAAAAATGAAAAACGGAGAGTTTTCACGGAACGAGGTTTGATACTTTTCGCTGGAAAAATAAATTATGGTAGAAAGTCTGCAACGCCGCCAACCGTGTTGAGACGTAGTTTGGGATTTCACCGTCGATATGTTGGATGCGAGATATGGAAGAGAAATTATGCAGGATGATTGAATTTTTAAGTGGATGGTTTTCTTCCATTAGGATAAAAAATGGCAGGATGAATCGTCATAAATTGAGATGCTGACAGTGACAGAGGAGTTTTCCAGTTTCATCAGACTCATCACGGGAGTAACTGAAATTGCGTGACACTAAATTGAAGGCGCTTTTAGTTTTCTCGCTCTCCTGAGCCTCCCTGAGAGGATTGCTAGGTCTGTGCCCTGTGCATGAATCGCTTATTTTCGACCTATTTTATGACTGTTTGCGGTAATTTATCAAATATCATCAAGAATTCGTCACTTTCCCGCCAATATATCACAAGCTCCACTTTGCTAACTTCTCAGGAGACACGAAAAACTGATTTGGGACCGCATGAGACGGAGTTTTGGCTTGAAACTTAGAATACTGATCCAGCAAAACTTCCTGTCTTAGATTTAATAAAATAAATCTTTTTGTGAAAATATTTTTGTCTTTGAAAATTGGCGCTTGTGATACCGCGTTTTCGGGGGATTCTGAAAACCCATGTCGCTTGCGATACGGAAGCTCATCAAACTTAACGGAGTTTTTTTTTTTCCATATTCGTTCATTTTTAGTCTAAAAAATATTATTTTCGTATGTACGAGGGCTGTCCCAAAAGAAACCGGACTTTTGTCATAGAGGGCGAACCGAGCGTCGTAATGAAGTTTTCTTGGGCTTGTTTGAAAGCTGATAAGCTATTGAAGATGCTTGTTTTTACAGAATGCAAAAATTCGTATTGGTAAGGAAACTACACGCTTTGGAATGAAGGAAAGTCAAACTCGAGTTGCGATTTTTGTCTTTATTTCAAGACAAATTTAGATAGAACTTAAAAAAAAACCCAGGTTTTAAGTTAAAACTTTGTTGCTCTCTTATTCAAATGCTTAAAAATAAGGAAATTAACATTTTAAGCAGCTTACCAAGTCATAACCTATCCCCTTCAAAATACTTGCCAGCTTTGTCGATGCATTTTTTTCCACCGTTTCTTCAACTGGGAGAAACACTGTTGGAAATCCTCAGGTTTGAATGATCGCAATTCCTTCAAGGTGACCTGACCTGGCTCTGTGTGATTTTTTCTTATTTCCACGACTTAAATTTACCTTGAAAGGTCGACGTTTTCAAACCATTCTGGAAATCCAAGAGAACACCCTGTAGAAATTGCGATCAATCAAATCTGAGGATTTCCAACAGTGTTCCTCCCAGTTGAAGAAACGGTGGAAAAAAATGCATCGATAAAGCTGGCAAGTATTTTGAAGGGGATAGGTTATGACTTGGTAAGCTTTTAAGCATTTGAATAGAGCAACAAATTTTTAACTTAAATCCTGGGTTTTTCTTAAGTTGTATCTAAATTTGTCTTGAAATAAAGACAAAAATCGCAACTCGAGTTTGACTTTCCTTCATTCCAAAGCGTGTAGTTTCCTTACCAATACGAATTTTTGCATTCTGTAAAAACAAGCATCTTCAGTAGCTTATTAGCTTTGAAACAAGCCCAAAAAAACTTCATTACGACGCTTGGTTCGTCTTCTATGACAAAAGTCCGGTTTCTTTTGGGACAGCCCTCGTAAATGCATCTTATGAATTCAAAACCACCCATGATCAATAAAAATAATAGCGCTTGTGATACTCCAGCCGGAAAGTGACGAATTGCTCCGGTCATAGGACATTTCGTCAACGATATTTTGTCCACGCACTTGATTTTTCCAGTAATTTACGTCCACGCGTTTTTTTCGGCACGAGAGTTTTGGTCCACGTGCCAGTTGAGACCCAAAGTTAATTGGCCCACATGTAAATTCAAACGACAATTTATTGCTCACGACGTTTTTGAATGAAAATGTGAAATGTCTTGGAAGAATGAGGGTTTGCTTGTTTTTTTGTTTTGTCTGTTTGGTCCAACGGAGAATAATGTATGGTTGAGAGTTTTGGTAAAAATGGGGGAGCGTCAATTCCATGAGATAAAATTCACTAAAATTTTCTTCACCTCTTTGGTGTAAGAGGACTTAATTATCTTTCAAGATTTTTCCTCCTTGTTATACCTGAACCAGAAAATATTTGCCTCAGCTAAAGGCTCTTAGATTTTCCCAGTGTACGATAAGTATCTTGATTTATTTTGCGAAGAAAGATCTGTACTTTTAAAGGATGGCTGTCATTCCTAATACGTTCAATTTCGTATGATACTGTGCAACACCTCTGTTGTGAAATAGTTGCTTCAGGCGCCGCCGCATGCCGCATGGCGGGCGGACGGCCAGCACGGAACGCGCATTGACGCCTTCAAACCTAAGTGGATACTTCAAGCATTGTGCAATGCGCGAAGTATCCACTTAAGTTTGTAGGCGCCAGTGAGCCTCTCGCGCTGGCAGCACGCCGCCGCTCCGCTCTAAACTTTAATATTTTTACTCGCATAGTCGGCGTTTATTAACTCAGGATTTTGAGATGTTTGCACACTCTGCATTGATTATTCTCATTTAAATTAATGGGGAAAAAATATGTATCAATTTATCAAAGGAGAATACCTAATAATATAATGTGTGTTTTTTAAATATTGGTGGTTCCGCGTCAATTTAATGATTTCCAAAGCACTATAATTTTTTTTTATTTTTTTTTTTACATTTTGTGCTTTTATTGTGCTGCAGTGGTGTACGCGCAACCAAACGCTCAAAATTTGACGTATTTGACTCTAAAAGATCGATGTACAAATGTATTAAAACTAAAGATTGCGTGCTCCTTGGCTTTTTTCCCTCTTTTATTCATTTTTGCAGTTTCTGTCAGCACAACTGCGGCTTATTGAGATGAATGTCGCTTGGAAAAGGTTTTACAAATATTTGTCACGTTTTAAAAATATAAATGTTTTCAAAATGAAGTAATAATTTCGTAAAGAAAAAATTAAAAAAATAAAAAAGTACCTATACACATATAAGGTATATTGTACATCGAATATTTTATAGATAGAAATAAAACCAAATATTCACCAATGACAGTTTACATAGATGATTCAAAAGGAGAAAGTAATAACATTTCATTTAGAAAATGAGCAACCATGACAATACCTCCTTCTCTCTCAATTTCTCATTTCCATATTGTCAATATAATTTTACGAACCGACTAAAATATAACGCTTGGACCAAGTCACCGTTGCTTATTTTACGTGTGGGCGGAAACTACTGAACAAAAAAAGTGCGCGGACAAAAAATCGTTGACAAAATGTCCTGAAACCATTGCTCCAGGTCATTCGAAGTGTTGTTGATAGTTGATACTGAAATTTTTAAAACAATTTCAAAGATGAGCGATTACTCAACTTGACGCTTGTGATACATTGCTCTTATATGGCGCTTGTGATACAAAAGTCCATCAACTTAAATGGAGTACTTTCCATATTTATTTACTTTTACTCTAAAAAAATATTATGTTCGAGATAATGAGATGCATTTACATACAAAAATATTTTAGCTTCAAGTCACTCCGAGGGTTGCTGTAACAAAAATTTTAGACAATCAGAATGGTGGGCAGTTGCCGAACTTGGCGCTTGGAATACCCCTCTGCCAAATGGCGCTTGTGATACGAAATTACATAAACTATAATTGATTTTATTCATATTTCTACATTTTTATTTTTAAAAAAAGTATTATTTTCGTATGCAAAATAGGTCTAACAAGAGCGGTCGCCGACTTCCGCCATTTTTAGGGAAGACAATTTTTTCGCATTCTGGAGACCTCAAGAATGCCCGTGCAATGTTTCAGACTTCCAGCGCAATTTTTCGGCGATATATAAACTGGAAACCATGTTATTTGTAAAAACAGCGGACAGCGAATATGAAAATCCACTGCTCTCCCCGGCCGGCCGGCGCGGCACGGCAAGACACCGTGGAGATTCGAACGTACTTTCGATAACTGCCCGCGCATCGGCCATGGGCTGCAGCTGATACTCAAATGATACGTATCGGGACTGTCTCGCCAAAATTGTCACTATAGCCTTACCCTTCCTGAAGATTTTGTTTCATGCACAAAAAAATGCTCTCGGTAAAAATAGCGGATGTCAAGTTTTTTTTCCAAATCGCTGTTACTCCTTCAATTTTCCACTTACTTAAATTGTAAAACGCGTATTTTTTACAGGGAGAGATGTTCTTCATGGCAATATTTTTAAGAATCCTCTCAGTTCTACGGACGGTAAAGTGCAAAATTTCAAATTTTCAAAAGTGATTTCCTCACGATGTGAAAACTCGACATCCGCTATTGCTACATGTAAGTCCTCAAATGCATCTTGTTATTTCGGAACTTTTCATAATGGAGATGTTGCGTGTGTGAGAAATTTGCGATCTGACTGTTGCTTCATATGTAAAAGTTCAGAGAAAACCAGTGGCATCATCGTGTTTCTCACGAACTTTTACATAAGAATCAACAGTCAAATCGCAAATTCCGCAGACATGCAACATCTCCATTCAATTTCGGTGAAAATGGCGCTTGTGATACCTCAGCCGGAAGGTGATGAATTGACGATAGCAGGTAGAAAATGCGGGAACCTTGGACAGCTGGACACCATACTCAGTAGCAAGATAGAACTCAAGAGATGCGATGCGTGGGAGTCTTGGTACGGCGGCGGCAGCTGGATACCTCACAAAGTGTAAAAATAAATTTCAAGAAATGTGCAGAGCGTGAATGTAAAAGAACAGTACGATTAACTTGAACTTGAACTCTGCTCATGGAGACAAAAAATTCCCTCGTGATCAAACGAGAAACATAGTTATTGAAAAGATAAGAGCGCATCCTCTCGACAGCGCTAATTTGAGCAAAAAATATCTGATCAGATATTTTTGGATATTTTATAATTGGCAAAAAAAAGCCTGCGATTGGCTCGTTATTTGATAACGCCGAATCACTGATACCACTTTTATTCTTATATAGTCTTATACAATGTCTCATTACTTCGCAAATCCAAGGCGGCCAGTGCGTAATCAACATTTTCACTTTCAAATTTTTAATTCGACACCGGACTCTCCTCCGAACCATAACCACAACTTGTAAGTTAAAAAATTACTATCACATTTCTCACTTTGACAGCATAAATTCTATCCTCCTTCCTGCGGTACATTGTGGAATGAGCCAATAGAATAGGTCGGACTTGAAATTAATGGCTAAAATTTCAAATTTTAATGTCAATTTTGTCACAAATTCAATTTCATGGGGTGTTTCGGAAAGGAAATTTCACAAAAAACTAATGAAACCACACGTGAACTCCTTTGTTTCGTATTTACAAAAATATAAACTTTCAAAGTTTTCAGATTTTGTCCGACTACTTTTGACTAGGTCCAGTGTGCGGAGGCCCTTATATTGTGTTATTGGCTGTAGCCGCAATGAAAATAAGATGAGTCATAAAACCAAAATCCCTACGTCTTATTTCAAAATTAATTTCCTAAATCGGAAGACTCAATCCATTGATTGAATATATCGTCAAAACCTAACCACTTGACAAATACTTTATTTCATTTTTTCCTGAGAATTTTTTTCACCAAATAAACCTTAAACTAAAAATTTCAATATCTTAGAACTTAGGAGTTGATTTTAGTAATTTTCGTTGTGCGAATCGTGTTCTGCGTAAAATTTTGGTCAGCAAACATTTGGACTTCATTCTGCAATTCGGAACTATAATCTCTAGTTCATCTGTAAAAACACGTATGTGCACAGGGAAACTGATAGTACTGGTACATACGCTGTTTTTAAACTGAACTAGAAATCATAGTTCCAAATCGCAAAATGCAGTCCATTTATCAAAATGCTTCAATTCGTACCTTGTTTACTGGTCCATTAGGATAATTTGTTAGGATGCTACTAAAGAAAAACATATATTTTTTTAAGAATATTAAAATGTTCGCCCTCTTAGAACCAAGAATTGTCAGTTATACTGTATCGTAAATTGTGCTCAATCAACCATGAAATTACAGATTTATAATAAACCGATTAATACTGATTCTCTTTAATTTCTTGAATTGTACTTACAGATGCCGCGAGTGTGAGAAACTGAAATAACGACTGGACGGAAATTTCTCAGGAAAGATGGTACTCAGATTAGGGATTGTCTTCTGCATTGCTGCTATGACCGCTTCGTGTGACGCTCATAATACTGCTGAAGGTCTAGACTGGTGGCAGTCGACGTTCATTTATCAAATTTACCCTCGGTCATTTAAGGACTCAAACGGGGACGGAATTGGTGATCTAAACGGTAAATTCAAAATTTAAAAAAAGTACTAGTGGTAGTAGTAGTAGTAGTAGTAGTAGTAGTAGTAGTAGTAGTAGTAGTAGTAGTAGTAGTAGTAGTAGTAGTAGTAGTAGTAGTAGTAGGAGTAGTGGTGGTGGTAGTAGTAGTAGTAGTAGTAGTAGTAGTAGTGGTAGTAGTTGTAGCAGTAGTAGTAGTTATAGCAGTAGTAGTAGTAGTAGTAGTAGTACACGNAGCTGCGCTGCCAGTGTAACAGACTATTCGATGAAGGTTGAGCAGATTTTGCTGTCGTTGTCACATTCATTTACTGTCAATGTGACAGCAAAGCGCCTGTTGTAATAACAGACAAAGGTAATGTTATTTTAACAACCAGGATGCTGTGCCGTTTTTTAACAGCCAAGGGCTGTTCCTTCAGCAGTCGCGACGATTAAAATGACAGGACTTTTTTTTCCGTGTAGTAGTAGTGGTAGTAGTTGTAGCAGTAGTAGTAGTTATAGCAGTAGTGGTAGTAGTGGTAGTAGTGGTAGTAGTGGTAGTAGTGGTTGTCGTAGTAGTAGATTTTAAGACCTTTAAATATTTGGGGGCTAAGGGGGGGGATGATAGTTATAAAACCTTTGATCCTCGATATCTTTTGAACAAAGAAAAATATCGAAGTTCAGTTTTCACAAAAAATCTCAAAAATTGCATCGGCACTTTAAGATTCGTGATTTTAAACCCTCCCCCCCCAAAAAAAAAAAAAAAAAAAAAAATTAGGTTGACTTTAAGGCATTTTTTATTTTTTGAGTCGAGGAAATTTGCTTCAAACGAAGAATTTACCTAAATTGCACATTTTTGTCTGAAAAAAAACCCAGTTTCTTAAGTTGTTGCTGATTTTCCTCATCCAAAAAGAGGTTCATTGGCTGGAGAATCAAACGGTTCGAGAGTTATGAACGATTGAAGTTACCACCAGTGGCGTGGCGTGCTTTGCGATACATCAATTGATCTTTCATTTAAACATATGGAAAAGAATCGATTATTTACCATAGCTTCAAATGGGGAAATATCGTTAATCGATCATTCACGCCACGCCACTGATTACCGCTTTCTGTGCGCCGACTCTACGGGCGCTGTGCTAAAGACAGATTTTAGTGTTATTAAAAATAAATAATGGGCTAAAAGAATGAGGCGCAAGAGTGTAAATTTTGCTGGAGAAATACGTGTTTGAAGTTCCGAAATTACATGAATCCTTTCGGTGGAGAAAAAGTTCAAAATTATTTTTTAATGCTTCAAAATTGGAACCTGGGGGTGAATTTTTGTCAAAATATGTAATAAGACTAGTTTTACTTGAAATCATTAATACCTCAATTTCCTTAAACACTACACTTATGCATCGTGCCTTCTCAGCCCCTCAAATCAGATTGAATGGTCAAACCACGGCCGGATTTAGGGGGTGGCCACATGGGCCGCGGCCCATGGCGGCAAATTTTGCGATTTTGTTAAATGTAGGCATTAAAAAAAAATCGGATTTAGAAAAAAATTACAAACAAGAGGAGGTGACAACATCTCTCATTTCCTGAGATTTTAGTAATCTCTAACAATA
>NW_017547182.1:0-33902 GCF_001854935.1 Bemisia tabaci
TTTTTTTTTTTTTTTTTTTCCCAGTGCAAGCGACTTTTTTTCCAGTGCTATGGGAATCCGCTCGATGATGCGACCCCCAAGAAAAAAGGCAACGGTGGAAAGAGCGAGCGGGGACCCCAGCTGTTGTGCACTCTTCACTTGGGTAGATTATTACGTTTATGTCGTGTCTCGGTGAAGCAACTAACGATACGTCGCCAATACCATCACCATCACCATCACAATCACCATCAGCGCCGCCATCATCATCATCCGATGGCTAATTCGCACCGATAATTGGAGGATATGCCGCCTGCCCCCCCTCCCCTCCGTCCATGTAACTCGAGGAGGGAGGCATTGCTCCGATGATTATTGAGAAAGGATACCTCGCGCTCCAGCGGCCGGGTTCGAGTTGCACTTTTCTGAAAACTGGGAATGTCCAGGAATGTGGGAAGTATATGCAGTCGGGAACGCGGTTTAAGCCGAAGCTTGATAGGGGGAGGTGAGAGGGGCAACTTTGAAAATTTGCGAGAAATGCAGTGAAATTCGTCGCTCCTCTGGCGCAAGGGCATATCTCAATTTCCACGTAGGCCATGTTGTCAATGAAACCTTCATGCTTTTTGGGGCTCACGTAGAAATTGCCCTTCCGCCAGGGGAGCGGCACAAATCAACATGATCAAAAAAATTCCACGACTTTTCGCATTGAAAATTTGAAGGGGGTATAGAACTGGAAATGAACCGGTTTTTGGCTATTATTTCGCTTTAAAGTGATAGAAAATATCAAATTCTAGTCTCTTGGTATTCACCAGTCAATTAACTAATACAGCGAGTCCTTATTGGGTCCTTGTGGTCTCTGTCTTATTCCTCTAGAGTCACTATTCAGAGCGGTGGCGCGGCATACTTTGCGACAGATCGATTGATCGATCGTTTAAACCTATGGAAAAGGATCGATAAACAGGGAACACCTAAATAACCGATTCAATACCATAGCTTCAAAAAGGGGAAATATCGGTAATCGATCATTTACGCCTCGCCATTGATTCAGAGTATGACCGTTGGCTTCTCAGCATTGAACTCCGAACCAAACTGGGACTTAATTTGATTTTGAGGGTAGCGCTAACGTTTTTACAGATTCCAAATTTAATGATTATTTTCCAATATTACTCTCTAAATTCCTTGACTTGTCCCCGATTCCCTTGATCTGATGACATTCTTAGACCATTCCCGGTTTTGCAGACACCTTCTAGACCAAAAGTATCTCAAGAATCACCAAAAAGTTGTCTCGAAACCTTTTAAAAAGTACGGTTTCGTATACAACGTACCATTAAGCTAATGTTAGTAGCGGAAAACAGGTAAGGCCGCGGAAAGAGGGGGGGGGGAGAGAGAGAAATTAATTGACCCACTTTCATTGGATCCCGGATGACGTATTGTTCCCCCGCGCGGGCCGGGGCCAGGAATATTGGCGGCGCAAACTGCAAAGTCGGGATGCTATTATAGCTGCATGCGGCGGCCGCGAGTGGAGGCCAATCAACTTATGCAATTAATCAATGGCGGCCCACGTCCACGTCACGCGGCCCGAAAAGGTTGCCGAATAGGGTATTTTACACGGAGTTAAGTGTGGGGAAATTGCTGGATTTTCAGCACAGTCTGACGACAACGCGGCTCGAATAGCCGGCTTGTGCTCGACGGAGCCCGCGATCCCCCGCGGAAATCCGGAAAAGTGTATGAGTGGTGATAAATATGGCAACGCGCGTCGCGACGCTACAAAGTAGCCGACGGTTGGCACATTGCCGTGGCGTGCGCGTCTTCTCTCGTCATCAACCGCGCGGATCCGAGCTTCGTTTCCTCGAAAAAAGGGGAAAATCTCAATTGCTACGTCGCCAAATCATGCAAAACCCATCGTGTTCCGCATTTTACACCGTGCGAATGAGCCGTTTTTTGCCAAAATGATATAATCGATGACTTAAGTGCGAAATCACGTATCTCCATTGCGGTTTTTCAAAAACTCCACCCCAATTTTACTTTTCCAAAGAGAAACAAGCCAGATTCATTGCTTGAAATCTATAAAGAATATTCTGCTATCAGAGAAGAAAAATCATTAACGTTTTCAGGAAATTATGCTGATCAGTTTCTCATGGAAAAAGTAAACTAGGCCAGGAAGTCCGCAACGTTGCAAACGGAGATACGTGATAGCTGAACGCTCTATCAACTCAGTTCAACGCGAAAACAATGGGGAACATGCAAAGTTGGGTTCGAACCCAACATGCAACTATTTGAACTCCGCGGTGGGCCGGGTTGCATATGCTACAGTTCGCGGGCGAAATGTGAGGTCTGCCCACGGCCTACACGCGCTCGCGAAATACGGCACTGGGCTACCTACCGATGCAATCAGTGTTTTCTTCGAACGTATGCAACCCGGCCCACAGCGGAATCAAATTGCTACATGTGCGAAAATCATTTTTCCCGGTTGTTGAGAACCGTATCGGTTGCAAAGCGAGTGTAGTTTTCGCTCCAATTCGTAAACACAATCGTAAGATAGAATGAAAGTGCTTACTCCAACTTTCTCGTGCCTGGAGAAAAAACTGAAAGATACTGAACATAGTTGAAGTTAGTTATGTTACGTCCGTTATCCAGCGGGAAAATTGCGCAATATACTGCACTATAATTTAATTACGAAAGAGCAATTCACTTTCGCAGGTCAACGGATTATCATGTGTGACCTGCATCGTATAAGGCTTATACAAAAAGCAGCTCTCAAAACGCTTGCATAAATGCACTACTTCATACTTGCACTAGATTTGGCAATTAGGAACTACATTTTAGAAACAGCGCAAGTACCATTCGTTTTTCATGCAGAAAAAAGCATTTACAAATGAATCAGAAAATGTAGTTCCTAATTGCAAAAAGAAGTCCATTTGATGATGGTTTTCTTCTGCACGGATAAAACAAATAGCTTAACTTAGACCGACGAGATACCTCAATTCCTCGTCTCCCGGACAAGGGAACGTAACCACATTTCAATGTTGCCAAAAAATTTTGAAAAAAAAGTTGGGTTGCATTTACCATACTCTGGTTAGAAAACGGTACAACCAGACGGTATGGTAACTTCCACCAGAATTATCGCCAGAATAAGGGAAAATCTTGTTACTCACACGATAATTTTGATGAAAGCTACCATATTCTCTGGCTGTGCCGTTTAATAACCAGAATATGTAAATGCTACCTAATTTTTTTCCGTCAGTCAATATATTTAACGGAAAAAACTGATTTTTCTCACGATCTCATGCAAAAATCAGGCAAATTTTGAATAAAAATTGCAGAGGTGCATTCTCGTAAAAAATTGAATAATCTGGGTCAATTTTGCAACCTTGGAATGTAGTTGCGTTCCTTCGTGCGGGAAACGAGGTGATGACATAAGTTCTTTTTCATACTTTCCACCAGCCTGCTCCGTCCTGAGAACGGTAATATATTTTCTCCGACGTAAGTCTACACTGGAAAAAAAAAACACATTGGATCTAGAGTCCAGACTCTCAGAAACATCGACAAGAAAAAGTACTCTTGATTCAATCAGAATCTAGCTTAAATCAAGAACCAAGCCTCTTAATTTAAGCGGATTTCGTTTTGATTCAAGCAAAAATCCGATTGAGTTAAAGAGTATTTTTTCTTGTCAATGTTTTCAAGAGTCTGGACACTAGATCCAATGTGTTTTTTTTTTCTAGTGTACATCACAAACCCTCGACGATCACATACGTCATCAAGTTCGAGGGTGCGGCATCTTGGAGGCGGAAGTCGACTCGATGTGCGTTTCGAAAAGAGGCGCTGAGTCACAGGGAACGTGGGCTAAAGTCGAAGCGACGAGGGCCCCGTCACTTTATCATCGAACGTTCACCTCGACTTCCGCGTCCGAGATACCGGGAAACAAGCGTAAGGGCATCTCGACGTGGACCGCGGTTACCGCGCACCCAAACGGGCTCCGAAGCTCATAACGAAACCCACTCGACTCCTGTTTTCCGCAGGATGAAAAATCCGCGATTGAAAACCGCGGAATTCCGCGGCGACAAAGGAGCCCCGGGAGGGGATCGGGGGTCGGGCGTCGGGGGGCGTGAGCCGGACGCGTCATCGCGGACGGCGCGTCGCGACGCGACGTCACCGCAACAGCTGAGCGTTGCGACGCCCGACCCGGCGCGGCTTTCTCACGCCGCGCGCCAAGCCTCCCCATCCCTCGCGCCCGTGGAACATTGCCAACTCCCTCCGATGATTTTATCCGACGCGCCACACAGTACATCGAGTCAATAAGAGAGGTTGGACAAAATTTGGAGACTGTAAACGCTAAAAATTCCATTTGAAAGGGTGTCTACGATAATAGACTAACCAGAAATCAGTACTTCTTCAGAACTTTTCCAGTACATTCACAAGAAATTCAGTACCTCCTGAACAGAAAAATTCAGTGCTTTTTCAGTACCTCCATTTGACGAACAGAAAAAAATTTCAAAATGTGAATTTCTCGCTCAAATTGCGACAAATATGACAATAAAATAAAAAAAATTCCGGACCTTTCCGCACTTTGTCAGTGCTTCCGGACCGCCCTTAAAAAATCAGTAATATTTCCGGACTTTCCGGAAATTCCGGACTTGTAGACACCCTGATTTAACCAAAACTTAAAGGTTCTAAAATTGGTTCCATTGGTTTCCTCGTAATAGTTTCTTCCAGAAGCACCCCTTGCAATTTAAAAAGTGACGAAAGAAACACCAAAACTTACAGTTTTAGTCAAAAATTATACGTCCGACCTCTCAAATTGACTCTATCTAATCTATTGTGCGCCGGTGCATCGTTGGGCGACGTGGGAAAGCCGAAACTGAGCGGTGCACTGTGCGATGCGTCTACGACAGAGCTACTTGGTATTTTCTGTCGGACGCGGTGACGAATCGCAATGAACCGCTCGTGAGATGAACCAATCATATTTGTCTCATCTTTTCCTATTTTCCCTTCTTTCCGGGAGAGAATGAACTCGTGAGCGTAGGTATCTCTGTGCGGGAACAGTGAGAGAGTCGTATGACTGACACCCAACACAATTGAAGAATTCAATGCAGTGAGGTGCTTTCTGACATGCGATGCTTTTGTGACGCTACGACTTCGAGCCGAATCTTGTTGGCCAGTTTACGTAGGGCTGAAAGTAGTGGCAAAAATGTTAACTTTGTTATTAAATCGCTGATTGGTGGTGTGAGTCGTTAGGATACTATGGATGGCTCAAACCTGCTGTAAAAAAGCTCAACTTTTGAGTTTTGAATGAAATTTTTACGATTCATAGTCGAATTTTAAGGTAAGGTTTCGCAACTTGCAGTCGACTGTAAACGAACAAGATTCGGGCCCAGTGAAACTAAATTCAACAATGAACATTGAGGAATGGAAAACCCTCGCTCGATCTCACTTTAAAGTCTCTTAGAGATTCCTGAAATTATCAGCTCACATCTTTCAAGCCCCTGATTTTCCTTTGAATTTCAGATATTCCAGAGGTGCATACACCCTGAAATACTAATATGTAGAAGATACATGCTGTTTTACGAGAGAAGGAATGCAAAATTAAAGAATAATCGACTGAAAAGTATAATTATGTACCATATGAAAAGTTGCACTATCTCTGCACAACAAAGAGGATATTATTGTGCCAAACCCCTGGATTCCCCAGGATTGAATAAGGTAATCGATTAAAATGAATGGGATTTCGGCACGCAAAATGGTGGATTTAAAAAAAATGCACAAGTGATATTTAACTCACGCCATTGAATCGAACCGAATCAGATCTGAGATGAAACTTACCTGAAACAAGAGAGAAACACGAAAAAATTAGTTCGACTGAATGAATAGTTTTGAGGCTTCGAAAGGGCATGAAATAAGATACCAGTCTGGGAATGTCATACGACAAGATGGACTGCGCTGAAACATCTCACGCAAACAGGAAATGGGTGTTCATTTCACGGACACGAATCGACATGGTTGTACTGTTTGCAAAAGATCAAGTGTCAACCGGGCGGATCTGATAAAGGTATTTTCACCTCTAGCCCTGGATGTTACCTACCGTCCCATCCCAAAACCCTACTGTCGATTTCTTTCACTTACATTTCCAGTAATACAATTTGCAATCCTGATTTTAGAACGAAACAAAACGATCTCCAAGAGGCGGGAAAAGGTGGGAAGCCCCCTGGTTTTCACCACCCATCAATTAAAACTTCGCTATTCGATGAAAATACAAATTCCGTGAAATATTGAAGTCCGCGAAATTTCCAACTTTCGTGACATTTCGAAATTCCAACAAACTCCGATTGCCATGAAAATGTTATTCGGTAAAGTCTAGGATTTCTAGAATTTCAAATCTTTCGTGTCATTTAAAATTCCACGATGCTTCAATTTTCCTCCGTCAAAACACGTCGAACTTTCCTCGCATTAAAAATCCGTGACTCTGGTGGATTCCCAAAATCAAAATTTCACGAAAGTTCAAACTTTCGTGACACAAAAAATTCCAGGACGATTCAAACCCTGAAATTTCAAATTCCGTGAAATGTTCGAATCTTCGAAGTATCTAACTCAAGTGACATCTCACAACTCCGAGATACTGGAAAGTTCCACTAATTCACGAATTCCGCGAAATTTCAAACTTCGGCGACAAAATAAAATCCAGGACGATTCAAAATTCCCTGAAATTTGAAATCCCGTGAGAGGTTTCAGTCCCTGAAATTTCTATCCTCCGTGACATTTCAAAACTATGTAACATCGGAAAAATGCATGGAATCTCAAATTTTCAAAAATTTCAAAATGCCAAGGAATTCCCGATTCCCGTAACGCTCCAAATTCCCACGGAACCTAAAATTCCGTGAAATTCCATTTCGCATCTCCGCGGCGGCGGCGCGGCGCGTACCGAAAGCGAAGCCGAGCCGGACAAATCCGGTCTGGACGCGGTTGCGGCGCTCGCGGGCGCGATCCGAGCGTCGGTATGCAGATCTTGAAACCGGTCCCGACGGCTGACGTCACCGCTGCCAAACCGCCCGCCGCCGCCCGCTCGACCCTTGGAAATTCGCCCGTTTTCGCCGCGATCTGCCCACGGCGCGGCGGGTTGCGATGACCTCAGCGTCGGGGTCGCCAACTCACTCCCGAAATCCGACTCAAAACCGGCGAGTTCCACAGGAGAGCCCTAAGTGAAATCCGGGATGAGCCTCGAGACACGTAAGATAGTGCGCCGACCCTGGCTCATACAGAAATTTACGTGCGGCTTTCTTCCGTAACACGGCAGAAAAGCCTCGCTCCGATCGTACGCACTCGACTTTCTACCTCGGGTACACCGCACCGAGTTGATATTGGGTCGATTGCGCCCAGCTCGAAAATCCTCCGTCAATGGTTCAAACTTACGCGTGATGATCACGGTGTCAAACTGTCAACGTCACGGTGGCAACGGAACTTAAAAACTATGTTGGAAATAGTGAATCTTGTTTGCAGAGACAAAGAGAAGCCCTACCGTCCTCTTGGAGACAGGTGGAACTTTTACTTTCGGGGATTCAAAAATTCCTATTGCGCTTTGCACACGTTGCAAGTGTTTTGCTGAAAGTGGGGGTCATCGGTGCACCATTCATCTACAATTGTGCAATAATGTGTTGCAAAAACCCTCATCGATGACCTCCCCACTTTCAACTTAAAATTTGCAACGTGTTCAAAGGGCTTAATGGACAATTATAAGGCAGCGACACCCATCAGCCTCTTTTCAGCTGTTGACCTCCTATCAGATGGAAGATGAGTTTCGGGTGACGTAATGAGCTAAACAATTTGACCGCACTTTTGGTTTGTTTGCAAAACATGACACTCGGCATGTTGTTAAACATCCACCAGGTAGGTAAGTCAAAATTGAATGTTTGAATCCCGAAACTAAAATCTTTCACCATTGCCCAGGTGGGATTGGTGGGTCCCTCGACTATACCATGTTTCGGAAACTGGTAGTTCGAACAAATCAGGGTCAGGGCATTATTTGCTAATGATACTCCACATTTTGTCGCTTTTCCCTCAAGTTCCATGTGAACCCTGTTTTACATATACATCCATGCATTCTGAGGCCCTTACATCGGCGGCACGACGATTTATTGGGCCAAGTTCTTGTACGAACTATACTGCCATGCTTAACAAAAAGAGCACATGTGCATAGGAATTCCACTGGAGATACGCCCTTTTTGCTAACAATAAGCACGGCAGTACACGGATTGGGCTGTCTGTCGGTGTGCATCGATGTGACCACTCGTAGGGCTTCTCGTGGCAGTATAAATAGGATAATAATTTATCGTTGATAAGGACCATTATACAACTCCATTGGGGTTGGTGCTCGTTCAACTGGTGCAACTGATTAGGGTCAACAACGAATGCGGGTGGACTGGGTGCACCGCACTACCGTGCCATGCTAAGGTAGAACGCAATATGAGCCTCCTGACGTTGTCAAATTGTCTTCGATTAAAAAATAATTTTCAAGGAAGCTTGGTAGTATTTTTCCTTCAACTTGTCAGGACATATCATCCGCGATTTGATCTAAAGAATCTGATGATTTCAAAGAAAAATATTTCTTTACTTTCCTCCAGAATAAATATTTCATCAGGGGCACTCTGGCAACAATTCGAATGTTCATAAGTCGTTTTCTCTAGCCCATGACAGCGCATCTGCTAGCTTCCCCGTCCCATCATTTAACTAGGATACCGTTTGGCATTAAACGAACGATATCATGAATGAGGAACGATCGAAATATTTTCCCGTTGTGACGGAAAATTTTCCAGCTCACGATTTTAGAGGTTTCGTCTTTGCAATACACTTAGTCTAGAGTTTCCATAATTTATTCTTTTTCCGATTCCTTGGCTTTTATCGGGCTTTCTCAGCTTTTCACTGACTTTCTCTGACCCTCGAACAGAACTCACTCACAGGGTGCCTACTGAAACAGGCTGGCCAACAAGCACAGTACGTTTACAGTACTTTTTCGGCACATTCCCAAGAAATTCAGTACTTTTACAGTACCTCCAATTGACGAAATTCGAACAATTGAAAAAATTTGAATTTCTCGTTCGAATTGCGACAAAAAAACGAGAGAAAAAATTCCGGACATTTGGCGGAATTTTCGCACTTTTTCCGTACTTCCGGACCGCCCATAAAAATCAGTACCATTTCCGGACTTGTAGACACCTTGCACTGGAAAAAAGAACACACTGGATCTGGAGTCCAGACTCTTGAAAACTTTGACAAGAAAAAATACTCTTGATTCAATCAGATTTAAGCTTCAGCTTCAATCCAAAGGAAATCCGCTCAAATTAAGAGGCTATTGGTTCTTGATTTAAGCTTAAATCTGATTAAATCAAGAGTATTTTTTCTTGTCGATGTTTATAAGAGTCTGGACTCTAGATCCAATGTGTTTGTTTTTTTTTTTTTTTTTTTTTTTTTTTTTTTTTTTTTTTCCAGTGTGGTTCACTTCCAACAGTAGTTCCGACTTGAGAATCCTACTACGGAAAAAGTGTGCCGCTCTCTTCGCTTTGTTCAGTCCGAAACGATTCGGTTCCAAACTAGTTGCAAATCTGCATGCCCGATGGACAATGCAGTCAATGCACGGCGAGCCGGCAGCGGCGGTCAGGTCAGCTGACGACGAGAGGCAGCTGTTTCATCCCCGGGACGCCGCGGCGAGCGGGGGGAAGGGGGAAGGGGGAAGGGGGAAGGGGGCCGCGCTAGTGCCGCGGCTGACGTCACCGGGCGGCGGCCTCGTCGCGAGGGGCCCGGCCCCCTCGAGCGGACCCCCCCGGCGCCCGCTGGCTATGCGTGCCGACTGCATTCCTCCGGCATAGCTCACTCCTCCGTTCGCTTCGCGGATTTCGTTCGCCGTTTGCATGCGCCGCGACGCGACGCGGGCAGCCGATCATCGATTGCAGAATTCCGAGAACGCGGTCGCAGATGCGGTAAACCTGGGACGTATTTTCGCTCTCAGAAAATCGGGACTCCGGGATGGCAACCTGTGTAGTCAAAACTGACTTCGATTTGGCGACTGGTGGTGATGACATTTTGACATTCGGGTGCAAACACATCCGACCCTCTCTTCGGCTTATCCTATACCCGAATATTGCACATCAGGGGAAAAACGGGTTGCATCGCACAGTAGATCGAGTCAATCTCAGAGGTCGACCGAAATTTGGAAACTTTAAAAGCTCATAACTCCGTTTATACAAAACTCTGAAGTTCTAAAAGTGGTTCCATTGGTTTCCTCGTGAAAATTAATGACAGAAGCACCCCTTACAATTTAAAAAGTGGTGAATAAAACGGCAGAATTTGCAGTTTTGATTACAAATTTCATGTACGACCTCTCGAATTGACTCGATCCACTGTGTGTCGAAGACACAGGACGGGCAGGGGCTGAATTTCGGCCATTCTTCCACCTTACCTAACTAAATATACTTTGGACGAGTCTCGACTGCACCCAAGTCCGGCCAATAAGCGCAGCTGATTGGCTGGTGGTGCGGTTAGAACTCATCGATGCACTTTGCATCTCCGTGTGGTATAGCCGATAAAATTCGACCCCATGTCACTCGGGGGCCATACCTAATTTTCTTGGGTTCCAGGCCTGCCGGTTTCTTAGGACTCCAACACGGTGCGATTTGCGTCTTTCCCTAGACAAGCAGGTGTGAAACGCAGAAAAATTAGGTAACGCCAACATACCTGAGTGTCTTGAATCTCCGATACGTTAATAACGTTAATATCTTGGTAGATGATTTCAGTAATTCAGTATCTTTCGCATCACACATCGTGTTCTTCGTGAAATTATGAAGAGTTAAAATACATCAGAATGCTTAAATTTGCACCATGCCCACTGTTCTGTATCCCATTCTTGCAGGGTCCGTGCGTCCAGCCAATCACGGCACGGGTGCAGATTTCCTGCACCGTAAGATCTCATATTTCTTTTCCTCCCGGCTCAGCCTGTGTGTGCGTAAAGCTCATTTCTCGTCTGGCGCCAACCGGCGGAGTTGTGAGCCAGCTGAGCCTTTCGGATAAGCAGATTGTGGTCGGTCTCCGTTTCCGTCGCTTTTACAGATTAAAATCACGGCCCGACATGTCCCGGACTCGAAGAATGCCCCCCCCACCCCCTCCCTCACGGCACAGCTTTGACAAGCGCGGAAGAGAAACCTCGAAAAATTTGTCCGCCCTATTTTGGCTCGGCGGCAACCTGTCGGCATTTTTGAAATGTTTGCTCATGAGACGCGCCCGCTAACCTCCAAGTACCGACGCCGCCGCGCTGTGGCGTCAGCGCGGCGTCGCGACGCGGCGGTTCTTGAGAAGTTCCAACTTCGTACTTCAAGGCGCGGCATGTTCAGCCGTAGAGTTTGAGTCGTATCATTAGGGTGGATACGTCAGTGGTTATAGATAAAATGTACGACGACAGAAGGAAAATTCTGTGTGTTCCACAGGAAATCATAAAGAATAGGGTAGCCTCAGAATTTGGGAAATTAAATTCCTTGCCATTTCCGTAATTTCCCTAACACATTTTGGTGAAATTCCCTCAACTTGAACACATGCCAGCTTTTTAAAAAGACATAGTTAGAAATAGTTTTCAGGCAAAATTTGTTATTCGAAACGTCAAACCCACTCGAGAGAGCAAAAGAAAGTGATTGGACAATTTTCCCTGAGATTTTCGTCATTTTCCCTGATTTTAGAGAATACCTTCAGATTTTCCGATTTTCCCGATATTCCCTGACTGTGGCAACCCTGAAAGAAGTAGCACGCTAACACGAAACGCACCAGAAAAATGCCACTGCCAATCTTCAGATTCCAGAGACCGAGATAGCAAAGAATGTCAAAAAATAATCGTCTTCCCGCAAAAATGAGTGAAAATATGTGCAAAAACTAAGTCAATTGCGTCATTGACAAACGAAGAGCCGTAACAATTGTATTGATATATCATTCTGGATGACTTGAGTTGACAGGTTGGCTGCCCTTTTGGACCCTAAAAGCTCCAAGACTGACATATCCGAGTCCGTACTCTCCACAAATGGGTCCTGTTCATACACTTTCGTCTAGGGAATTCGGAACGGCAGAACTTGAACTTTGCGAACAGGTGTGCGTTGCGGAGGGTCCCTGGCGGCAACACGGCGGCCGGCAGGAATGCCAACATTGCCATTCTCAAGACGCCCGCACCGCACTCTCACCCCGACGACTTGGTAACAGTGTCACTGGTGCGTACGGCATGACTGCATACCGCGACCGCCGCCGTGGTGTTGCTACCCGCGCAGCCAACATGGCGCGTATGCTTGCAGAAAATGCAGAAATTTAATACACAACAGGCGGAAACTTTAAGTCCCGAAAGCTCGAGCATGGGTCGAAAGCCAGGTGCACAGTGAGCGTTTCGAACAGTGCCTTTTTCCGGGCCTTGGAACCCGGAAGTGCTATGAGTCTGCTCATTCTAGCGGGCGAAAGATTGGTGATCTCTGACTGGACTTCATTTTGCAATTTGGAACTAGGATATCTGACTCGAAAGCAGTTATCTGCAATTGGAAACTGATGGCACATACCTTGTTTCTAGAGTGAGCTTGAAATTGTTGTCCCTAATTACAAAATGTAACAAAAATCGACTTAAACATTTCACTCTTTTACAAGAGTGTACCTGCGCGAATTTTTCCCAACATTTTTCCGATTTCCGCATAACATCGGAGGAAAAATCGATAACATTTTCAGTTACAAAGTCCAAGATTCCCCCGAAAAAAAGCAACTAACGAGGGAAAATTCGGCAACATCGAAATCTAGTTACGTTCTTACATGAGAGGAGCGCCAAATTTTACGGACATAGACGCTTCCACAAATTTTTCAAGAACTAGTAACTTAATATTTGCAAATACGTGACAAAAATCGATTGACCAACTTGGTCGGGAGATATATCCATAGCCTAAACGAGTTGTGCTCACTCGCGCCTTGACATTATTTTCAAACTCTCCAAGCCTAGCTTACAGGAACTCGTCGCAAAGTCGAGTCGACATCGAACGAAAGCGATTTTCGACGACGAGCCTCCCGAGATAAGAGACGGAGCGCCCCCCCCCCCCCCCNCCCCGCGCCCTAGCCGCCACAACGGCGCAACGGGGATCGGCCCATCAATTCATATTTGAGGCCACGTCATGACGTCAAAATCGGCTGCTCGCCTGATAAAAGCACTCCCTCCCCCTCTCGCCCCCTGCCCCGCCCCCTGCTGCCACCCGTCGCGTCGGGTATCCGCCGGAGCGGAGCACTAACCTGCCTCAATCCATTTTCCCGCGACCCGGGTCCCCCCGGCCCCGCCGCCGCTCCCGCCACTTCCCGCCAAAATACCCCTCCCGGATTCCCGGGTCGAAAACCTGCGGCCGCGTCGCCGGATCGTGACGTCAATTCCGCGTTTACGGATCGGAGCGGACCTGCGAAAAATCGTCGGGTCTCACGTGGTTGTGATCTTCGAAAGAATTCGGGTATTTTAGGGTGACGTTGCTCGAAGTTCGAAAAGCTCAACTTGAATGAGCTAACTGAGTAAATTTCCAGAATTGAAGACTCTGGACTACGCTTTGAAAACTCGCTGAGTGTTATCCTATTCTTGGTTATACTTCATTTTCAGGTTCTGTAATAAAAGCGCTCAATCCGGAAGATAAACTGGCAAAATCAACTCATGAGAGAGGTCTTTGATCCAGAATGCTGTTCGTTTACTATGCAGTCATTAATGTGTAGAAGTTTTGAGTGTTCCTCTTCAGATTCCCCGAATAATTTTAAGAAAATTGTCCAACCTCCGAGACGACACTGGATAGTGAAAAATAATTTTAAAACTCTTCCGATTCGGGTAGAAGATGAGTTGAATCTGTGACGTGACAAGATAAGTGAAACTGTGCGTTCCTTTCGTTGATGCATATCAGTGCCCTAAAGCCATATAAGGTACCCAACTCCATTTTAATAATTTCGAGTTGTCCGAAAACACCAGGCGTCGGCCCCATTGATTTCCTTGTAAATCGCAATTAGTGAAGCCCCCTTATCTCATAAACGGCGTAAGATAGGGCTACCAAAAATTTCCACACACATGGAACCGTTAATGGAGATCTCGAAAACGCGACGGACGAGATTTACCCTAATAATTTCCATGTGAGTTAGGTACTTTTTGGTTCTGGAGTTCTGATACCTATGTTTTCACTGCTTTTTGAACCATTTGATACTTGAACCCTAATTTTTTCCGAACACTTTCATTTCCGTCATTTTTCGAGTTGTCTCTAACAAGGGCCGCGCTGTAACGCACTGAATTTTGAACGATTCTCAGAGTGAATTCCAAGGAAAAACGATGAACTGCGAGTCGGGAAAGACGCGTTTTCCGGCACAACCTGGAGGATGCGCGCCCTGCTACGGTCTGCCGAACACGCCCAAGAGGAGGAGGGGGCGGTGGTGAGCACCCCCTCCACCCCCGCCGTCCAAATTGGCGTGAAAAGAGCTGCCGGCGGGAACAGCATTAATCAACCGCAAGTCTGTTGGTGTTGGCTCATGGCAGTTCGGGCTAATCAAAAAGCGATACGTTGTTCCTCCCGCGGTTGCTAATTTTCCCGAGACTCTCCCAAGCCCGGGATCTCACGATCCGGAGTCTTCAAGTTTGGACAGTTTTGACCACTGTAGCGACTAATTAAAAGTTAAACGCATCCTCCTCTAGCTAGGAGGTGAGAGAGCCGCTCAGGGTATCTCGAGTTAGGTTCAAGAATTCTCTGACCAAAACTATCAAAATGCCCTGAATTTTAACATCGGAAAATACACTAAAAATCATCGACTGCAAATGAGAACCTGCAGGGCGATTATTGGAATTATGTTAGCAAGACAAGACATAGACCTATCTTTACCGAGCAATAGATCGCATTTCGATGTCTCGTCGGGCTGCTTTAAACTTTCGATAATTGGCCTGCAGGCCTCCTTCCCTTGCCTTCAGATATCAACCATTCCATGAATTGGAATCACACCTTTCTCTACCTGCTATTCAGCGTGTAATGGGTAACATCATCAGAGGCATTATCTTACAAAACTTGCCTTAACATTTTAGTTGGCTGTATCTTTTGGTTGTAGTAAATTCTACGAGCTACGTTGACACAGGGCCGGATTCACCTACTTGCCGCCCATATGCCGCCTATATTTTGCCGCCCCTTCTCATTCATTTTAAAACTCGATAAAAACCATCAAATGAATGTGCCAGCGGGGGAAGGGTGCAAAAGACGCGTTTACTCGTGTTGAACACATTTTTTGGAAAAGCCCTGTCAACACTATTAGCAAAAGGTCACGGAACTTCGTGCAAAAGTCAAGTTTCGTAAACCTATCTCTAATGGACAAGGCCTTCCATTCATAAGAGATGAACGAAAATATTATGAAAGAACAAACATAAATGTGGTTAAATGATTTTAACTTTCGCCGCCGCGCCGCGCCGCGCCGCGCAGACCGCACCGTGTTGGACGCAATGCGTGAAGTATTCACGCAGTCTTGTAGGCGCTATGCGTTTCACGCTGACCGCACTGTGTTTGGCGTAATGCGTGAAGTATTCATGCATTCTTGTAGGCGTTATCCGTTTCCCGCTGACCGCAATGACCGCACTGCGTTTGACGCAATGCGTGAAGTTTTCATGCAGTCTTGTAGGCGCTAATATGTGTCACATGCCGACCGCCGCGCCGAGGGCTTCTCCTTTTCATCTCAAGTCCCCGTCACCATTGCTCTCTGCGCCACGCCGTTCCAGGCCAAATTGCGTGTTTGGTTTCTCTCGTAGCTCGACTTATTGAGGGTGCTCTCTCTTGTATCACTAAGAGACGACAAAATTAGAAATTATCATACTCTCAGGAAATGAGAGATTTTGTCGCCTTCTCTGGTTTGTAATTTTGTTTTTATAAATCCGATTTTTTTTATACCTACACTTTAAAAAATTGCAAATTTTTGCCGCCCTTTAGATTTGCCGCCATGGGCCGCGGCCCATGTGGCCACCCCCATAATCCGACCCTGCATTGACAGATGGAACTTCAGCGGAAATGTCAAGATCTTCGTGCGGAAATGTCAAAATCCCAGATTTTGTGCAGAAAATGCATACGACCTAGTTCAGGGCACTGAGCTTCCAGATCTAGTTTGATTGTCAGGTAACGAGGCAGCGCTAAAGGATGTCCATCTAGATTTCAAGATTTAAGATGGTTCAAATTTCGAGTCCTTTTCATGGAGTTCCACGACCTACCCTCGACGAAATTTTAGACAATACCCGTTTTCTCCGGGTTTCCACACTTGTAGACACCCTCCGCACCAACGGAAAAACGGTAAATAGAATACGTCAAGCAATTTACAGCGGTTTGCGGACGCTAGCCGTTAATTTTTCGCCTGCGAGACCCCGGCTTTTCTCCCAACTCCGGGGTGGCCGCGACCTCCCTCAAAAGCGCATCACTCGGCTAATGAAAGACTCCGCGTTAGCGTAATTGGCACGCACTGTCAAAGGCGGGTTCCGCACGCATTCCCGCCAAAACCGCGTAACCCCTCTCCGCCACGCCCCCTGCCGTCCGCACAACTTAACGCTTTCCCGGGGCTCGAGCGGGAACGGGAGTTACGCGCGCCGGGATCAAAAGCGCTTTTAAATTGAAACGCGAGCGCGGCATCATTACGCGGGGCTACCGGGACCGGGTACACTGCCCCCGAACGCGGCTCCCTCCCCGTCCCCGCGAGCCCCCCGGGTGCCCCCCGTAATGGAGACCCGTCCGTCGGGTCATTTTTCACCGGGGCTTTCGACGCCCGCCGCCGCCCCTCCGACCCGCCGCCCGGGATCCTTCATCCCTCCGTCTGGGGCTCTTAGTCTCGCCTCACACCCCCGAGAAACTTTCTCCGACGCCGCCTCCGCCTCGGTTCCACCCTCGTGAATCCAGTTCAGGGTGGGTGAGGGATTTTCCATTCGATCATCTGTCCCTGTGCGAAATTTTGCGGAGAATAAGAGGATGCTTCGAGGGATTTTCGCTCGTTCGTCCCTATGAAAAATTTCGTGTAAAATAAGAAATATTCTGTTGGTTTTCTCTGGGATTAACTTGAAGGCAGAGGCTTCAAATGGGGGGGGGACAAAAATTGTAGAAACATGGCAACATTTGCTGCTAGCAAAAACAAGCTCGGAAAAATTTGACAACTTAAATGTCTAAAAATTGACTTAAATTGCCTACCAAGAGAATACGCTTTAAACATTTCAGATTGAAAATGCAGGCTCCTTTTAAAGGTACAGCAGTTTCGCGAGGGAATTTAGGCAGTCCTTCCCTAAATTACGCTCAAAAAAAAAAAAAAAAAAAAAAAAAAAAAAAAAAAAAAAAAAAAAAAAAAAAAAACATTAGAGAGAGAGGGAGAAAAAAGAAGAAAAATACCCTCGAAAAAAAAAAGATCGTACAAAGAGAGAAACCACGTATGTTATCAGCGAGACTTCCCACGCAGAGCTAGGGCTAGATTAGTAAAAATGTTAGCTCTCTTCAGGATGCGACTATTTTAACTCCTAGGATCTGGGGTGGCCTAATCGTTGTAAATGAAGGCAAATCACACTCGGAGCACGACACAACATGCGATTGGCATGGCATTTCTCCTTCAACGACGGCGAATAGGCAACTTTAGATCCTAGGAGTTAAAATAGTCGCATCCACGGAGATCTGCCTTCCTTCGCGAAAGCTGGCTTCACTGAAAGCGGGGTATCAGACTTCCGACTTCAGGTCAAAATCCTCAAATGCTTTGGGCAAAATTTCCTTACTTTTTCCGGACTTAAAGAGAAAAATTTCGAGAATCTCTAGAACTTTTCAAAATTCCCCAACTTTTCTAGATTTTATCCGCCTGTGATCGCCATCGTCACAGCCCTGGGTCGACTTCGGAACAAACTTCGACGAAAGCAATTAAATCGACCGGGGACACATACATCGACAGGCTTACTTTGTAGGTCCTGACAGGAAGCCATTCAAGCTTTATTATCGAGATAAGAGGAAGGGACATTAGGCTCCGTATAACATTTGATGTCGGCGGTCATGACATGATAACATTCGGTGATAAACACTCTTTGATGACGCAATCTCGAAATGTCAACGACGACCGGAGGCCGCCCCAGAATGATTTTCCGGGACCAACTTGGAGATAGGTTCAAGATGGGGTCACCGCGCCCATCTCAACTAGCGGGATGCGGGAATCGGGATTGTTCTGCCACTCGATACACCTGATCTCTTTGCATTTGTATTTTGGCTTTTTCAAAGCCAAGATTTGTGGTTTGAAAGAGAGCAGTGGGGGTTAGGAGTCGTAGAGCGCGAGGGAGTGCTGAAAAGCGACTTATATGTATGTATTTTGGCGTTTTCCAGCCAGATTTCTCAAGCCTTGGAGACCAAGGCGTAAACAGGGCGACGAGTTTTCTATGATTCGAAAATTCCCTGATTTTACCAAGATTTTCCAGTAATCAGAACGGAAAATCAACCGACTTCATCCTGACATTTCGACGATTTGTTTGTCACGATTTATCACTAGAATTCTTCCCGCGAAACACTTTCCGCGCTAAGTCTCTCGAAACCAAAAGAAAATCCCGATGTGGCTACTGGCAGAAATAAATTTCAAGGCTCAACGGCCAAGATCTCCAGCTTTTCCAGGTCACCCCTTACTTCTCGAGAACCATCACCCCGTCCGGACCTTTTCGTTCCTCGGCGAGTCCCGCATTATCCAATCCTAGACACAAGGGCTAAACCATGAAAGGCAACGAGAGACGGATTCCACAAAACTGATCGCCTCTCCCGAAAAAGGAACTCCATACGGCCGGCGGATCGATCGTCGAATCGATGTATCGAACGATCCTCATCGAGAAAATCCCTATCTGAGCAATGCTTTTAATCGTTCGATAGGTGGGTGAATTCAAATAAGGGTCAAATTCCAGGTTCAATTTCCTCCCAAAATTTTTTTGTGAATTTTTGGGCAAACCAAACTTCATTTTGACTCTCATTAGGTATAGACTTAGGAAATATAGCTTGTCGAGCTTAATAGTTATGCTTAAACCCGAATTTCCACCGTCACGTGTATCACTTCCCAAAATTTGCTCTAATTTTGCCTGATTTCCCAAATTTTCATCTCAGAGGTGACATATAATACTTTTAATTGAAAATTGAACGTAATTGTCATAAAAGCATCGTCGAGCACTAAATTAAAGCATAATTGAAAACATGTAATCCTTTCATATCTTACAAAACCAAAAAATGAAAGATATCTAGAGCTTATTCTGCTTATGCTTTTAGACAAATCCGTCTGTTTATCAAAATGCCTTTTTTCCTTTAACACGAGAAGAAGCTTTTATTTCTTGGAATATTGCAATACAATATTGATCAAAAACATCGAATTTTAAAACTTCAAGTGGGCGTGTACCCGCTGAAGTGGAGGTAAAGCCAGGAAAAGTTTGAGGAGTTGCATTAACATATCAATTACACTGGTCAACGTGTTTTTTTTTTTTTTTTTTTTTTTTTTTTTTTTTTTTTTTTTTTTTTTTGATTTTCCGAAGATTTGCCAACGGTTTCGGAGTACTTAGATTTTTGGCGCTGATTCCGAGGATCATCTCCATTTACCTGTATCAGTGCGACTTATCCCGGGAAAGTTCGGAATTTTCCATAAAAATCTAGCTTTTCCAGCAGAGTCAATCTTCCGGGAGAATCTGTGCACGATGGAAAAAACCTAGGAATTTTTCGATTTCGTAGCCTAAGATACAGATGAAACCATGTATTGCACCCCTATTAAAATTTCCTTTCTTTTCCTAATGCCAAGGTTTTCCGGTCCAGTTTCATTAAAATCAATTAATGAGTCACCGAGATAGTGTTTTAAGCCACGGCCACCACCTTAGATTTTCGAATCTTGGAAATATGACTAAAATTCAAGTTCCTCATTCAAAAATACCCGCGGGTACCAAGTTTCGCGTAAATCGATTGATTAAGCGCTGAGATAGCATTATAGGCCATGTCCGCCATCTTGGATTTTCGAATTTTGAAAATTCGACTAAAAATTCAAGTTTCCCATTGAAAAATACCGCCGGGTACCAAGTTTCACTTTAATCGACTGATTAGGTGCTGAGATAGCATTATAGGCAACGTCCGCCATCTTGGATTTTCGAATTTTGAAAATTCGACTAAAAATTAGAGTTTCCCATTCAAAAATACCCGCGGGTACCAAGTTTCGCGTAAATCGATTGATTACGCGCTGAGATAGCATTTTAGGTCATGTCCGCCATCTTGGATTTTCGAATTTTGAAAATTCGACTAAAAATTCGAGTTCCCCATTAAAAAATACCCTCGGATACTAAGTTTCACTTAAATCGGTCGAAAAGAGCGCCTACAGGGCTTAAACAAACAAGCCTCAGTTGATTAGGCGTTGCGATAGCATTTTAGGCAATGTCCGCCATCTTGGATTTTCGAATTTTCAAAATTCGACTAAAAATTCGAGTTCCCCGTTGAAAAATACCCCCGAGTACCAAGTTTCACTTAAATCGGTAGAAAAGAGCGCCTACAGGGCTTAAACAAGCAAGTCTCAGTTGTAACAGTTTTCCACTCTGTCCCACTTAACTGGGACATGGGACAGGATGGAAACATATGGGACAGGATGGAACGGGACAAGATGGAACGGGACAGGATGGAATAAGCTGTTTTTTAAGCTTATCTCTAACAGTAAAGACAATTTTCGTGTTTTTTTTCACGGAATATTTAGTAGCACATCCTAGAGGATCGGAATAAGAGAAAATTTTCCCTTACGCACACTTCGAAAGTATTTTACGAGCTGATATTAGTGTGTGTGTGTATGTGTGTATGCTTGACGGCCTGTTAGTTATCGTGTATAGCATTCTGTTTGGCATCGTTAATGGCGTTAATCTTGCACAAAAATTTGCGAATTTCAGAATTTTTGCCATCTACGACGTGTGAACTATTCAATCAAAACAAAAAAAGTCGTTTTTGGAAAAACCTCAACGTTACGGCAATCATTTAGAGCTTATTACATCGTTGCCATGTCTCTCCCGACCGTTGCTGACTGTTGCTCGGGACAATGATTCTAGCGCGTGAAAAAGTTATTGATGGAGCAAAAAATAAATTGACATATTTTTTTTCTCAAATTCAAAAGCATTACCTATCATCTCCGATAAAGTTTTCTTAAATAATCACTCTAGTTATGCTGCAACATCGATTTAAAGTCAAGAACCAGGCACGGGGGACACGCAAATTTGGGACAAATGTAGGCAATTTGCACATTCAAAGTTCTCCTAAATTTTTATTTCGGTCCAAATAAAGTGGGAAATAGCATGTAATAGTCAACAATAGTGTGGAAAATGAGAAAAAAATTTGATCTGCCCATGTTTCTCAGATTATGACGATTAAAACAGCTGGGGACACCAGATTAGACGCTTAATTGAACTCACCCAGGTAGTGTTCCACAAAACTCGCCTCTCCCGAAAAAGGAACTCTATACGGCCAGCGGATCGATCGTCGAATCGATGTATCGAACGATCCTCATCGAGAAAATCCCTATCTTAGCAATGCTTTTAATCGATCGATAAGTCGTGACGCGCTATCCACGACTCGAGGCAGAAGGAATGACGGCAATGCGGTCTCTCCTTACTCCTGCGGGGCCCGCGCCGTCGCTGCCGCTTCGGGGGGCGAAGATCCCATTTTCCCGGGAGATTTTCCCGCGCGGCGTGGTAACGCTGGTACCCCGCGGGGGGGGCGGGGAAGGGGGGCTGTGGCTCGTTCTTCGTTTAACGCCAAGGTCGGCCGGTCCTGAGCCCGGACCAGCAGCGAGCGAGCGAGCGTCGAGAATCGGGGTCCGCACCGTGCCGTCTTTTTATAGAATGCTCGCGGGAGTGTTGACCGCGCGGCGCGATGCCGCCAACTCGTTTCCCGCCGTTCGGCGACCACCAATCGGAACGGACCGATTCGGTGGCTGCGATTGGATCTGTTCGGTGCTCCGAACGTAAACAAAGATCGTAGCCGCGGCTCAACATAGAATTCGATGCTGAGTGTTTTGGGTGTTGGCTCATCACGAATTCGCGCTCGCGAATGGATTCAGCGATACGCGAATTTTATTTTGATGGTGGGTTACTTTCGCCCCCGAACCGCGCAACTGCGTATTATTTAAGTATAGAATTTCCGACTAATCGTGTTCGATACGTCTAACAGGTGAGATGCAATCGATATCGATTGGTTTAACATGAATACAGCCACAAAAGTCAATCGAGTAATCGGTGGGAACGGGTTTTGTGATAAATGTTTGATTCTCATGAGCACCAGATGACAATTAAAAAAGGAAATTGTTGGGACTTTTTTCTTTTTCAACGTCTCGAACTTGCTCCGAAAAATTATGATTTGAGGTTATGTCCTATTGTTTTGGACCAATTGATAGATCGAACCACTATCGAATGCGATTAATTTTATCCAAGTGAGTGAAAAAATTCATTAATAACTGAATCAAAACCGTTTCTTAGTTTTTCCTTAAAAACACAATAAATTATGCTCAGAGCGACGTCGCAATCCCAGGGTACGCACTTTTCGCTTTCAGCCACCGGTATGTGCCGTCGGTCTTTCTGAGCAGATCGGTGTTTTTAAAGATGAGCAAAAAATAGTGGTTCCTCAGTCTCAACTACTGACTAAATTATGAATTGATAGATGATCGTCAGATATGAGAAATTTCCATTACGAGTTACACTTGGACAAAGTCGACCACCCTGGCGTTAATACAGTAAATACGAAGAAGTTACGTTTCATTGTTTCCGGTCACGCTGGATCCATCGGAAATCGAATGACATGACCACTAATTCAGTCTATAAAAGGTTTTCTTCGGTTCTTAATTACGTTCGAGTGCATTCAATTAACTCGAAGAAAGGTGACGTCACGTGGCTGCTTAAAGGCAGGAGCGGTTACCCAATCACCGAGGGAGTCATGACGTAACAGAGAATAGGGTTTTGTTCTGATGATTGCAACACGCTTCCAGGTATCAAAAACTCAGTCGGAACCTGTTTCAAAGCACTGCGTCCCAATCTTTTCCCGTTTGATGGCTTGATTTGAACGACCAGGGTACTTGCATAAGTTATTCAGAAGCGGTTTCTGGATTAAACAACTTAGTCGGACACCCAGTAACGACGGTAACGTGGTTTCTGGAACTAAAAACGTGCCCGTAGAAAAAGCCTCTACAGTTAAAATTTCTGTATTTTTGGTCACTAGGTGGTGAAATGGTACTGCTGGGTCCACATCATTTGAATCAAATTAAATGTTTTGACCTTTTTAGCTTTGCTTTCCCCGCGAAATGGTGTGGACCCAGCACCATTTTACCATCTTGGTCAGACAGTTTGAGGCATTTCTTCGTGTCTTTTTACTTCTTTCTTTCTTGTTTTCAAATTTAATTTTCCCTAAAAAAAAGTTTAAATTCCTTGACAGACGAGAAAATTAATTCCCTGACAAAAAGGAAAAATACTTCCCATTTTTCGACACGGTTGAACTGATAAGATGTAAGTAAGCATTTTTTCATGTTTCAGGGATATAACGTAATAAATAGAGCAAAATATATGGTGTTTAAACTTATACGAGATACGTTTGCCTCATTTTTAGAATTTAAGTCATCAGCGGAAATTTTGGCAGAAATAGTATGGATTGCATGTTCCTGAAACTTGATTCATCGCCAACTTTCAACAGAAACACAATCCGTGTTTTTCGATTTCCCTGACGCTTGCAATAAAAAATTCCCTGACATGCCGAATCTTTGCGGATACCCTGACTTTTGAACTTTTCCCCAGATTTCCCTGACATTTCCCGGTTTTTCAGATCCAGGTCGCTAGACACCCAGCATCGCGCCGGTCTCGAACACAACGAAAAAAAAAACAAAAAACGACAAGACCTTGGTTAGCCTGGTCTCTTCTGTCGGCACTCGGCAGGCAATATGCGGCTCGGTCGAGTCATCAGCTGACTGGGACCGGCGACCGCCCACCCGTGCCGCGGGTCGCCAGCGCCGGGGCGTCTATTGCGTCCGTCCCGGTGCCGCTGCACAGTGCAAGGTCAAGAGCTCACTAAATCAGCCACTTGCCGACTTGCCGAGTATAGTGCAATGCACAGCAGACGAGAGATACACACATCCGTGCGCTATGCGCGTATCCTCCATTCAGCGGCACATCCACATTGCACATGCATGCCGGCCCCGGCCATCGCCGTTAAACGGAGCGCTCCCCTGGCCTCCTTCGTCCAAGCGGTCTCCACGCAAATCCTCATGTCCCGTTGTAAGAAACGATAAAACCTGCGGGTTAGTGGTTAAAATTGGTGGACAAAACAATCGACAAAGAAGACATAGGGAGTATGGAGCGATCCTGTTGGTTGAAATGAGTGGTTCTGATAGACTAATGGGATACATGATGGACGAACACATGATGGGTCTCTCGTGGGTTGTCGTTAGTCTATTACCTATCCACCAATAGGATCCCTTCATATAATTTTTGTCTTCTTTCTCTATAGCTTTGTCTATCAATTTCAACAATCAGCCTGCAAGAGTCCCTTTTGGCCTTGTCTTAACGGGACATTCCGTGGGATTTGCCCCAGAGAAAAATCTCACTTTCGAATTAGGGAAAATTATTGATTTATAAAAAGTCGATACCAAACACAGCACCAAGCTGAGTCCTTGTGAGGTCCTCAGAGCGACTTACGTACTTTGATATAAATCGATTGATCTACCATTGAAACCTACGGAAAAGGATTGATAAAAAATCGATTCTTTACCATAGCTTCACATAGAGAAACATCGATAATCTATCTCTCACACCCTGTCACTGGTACAGTCGATAGTATACCGCTTTTCAGCAGCAATCCGGGAAAACCGGTTGAAGCATTCATTGCTCTGGCAACAAGAACCAAAAATAAAGGAAGAAAGGGGTGGAAGGGGGAGGAAGCGTCGGGAGGGGCCGGCGGCCCCGTTGAGCGCTGACAGCGACCTTTCACCGAATTCATCACTCAACATCACAACCCCTTCTTCCGACACGGCGGCAGCCCCCCTTTCCCGTCACCGCCGTCTCGTCTTCCCTTATCTAAATCCCCCCCCCCCTCCAAGTTTCTTAGAGGAGCGAGAAATAACGGCGCTCAACTCGGAGAGATAGAGGAGACACATTTCCTATCACGCTTTTTTAACTACTGCGACATCTTCGGGGGAGCCATACTAGAAAAATGCCCTAGATTCTTTAAAAATTCGTCTCCTGCTCTGAATAAAATGTGTAAAAAAAACAGAGGGGGAGAGAGAGGGAGAAATTCCTAGACTTTCTTCAGAAAATTCCCGACATTTCAGAACTAAAAATATGTGATCTCTTTAAACCAGACGATGCCTCGATGCAATTCTCGCCGTTATGCACTGCGGAAAATTCACGTTTTTCTTAACCAATGAAAATAAGAATAGTGTATTTTCTTCGGAAAATAAACTAAAAGTCAACATCTTGGTTAGAGTTAAAATCAGTAACTTTCATCGCGCGGATCGTTTCTCGAGTGAAAGTTTGGAGAGGTAAGTTATATTTGGACTACATTTTGCAATTAGGAACTACAATTTCTGGCTCAGTTTAGAAACAACGTATGTACCATCAGTTTCCTCATGCACATACGCGTTTTTACAGATAAGCCAGAAATTATAATTCCGAATGGACCACTAGACAAGGTACGAATTTAAGCGATCTGATACATGTTTCTTAACCAGAATTTCACGTAGAAAACGATTCACACAACGAAAATTACGGAAACCAACTCCTGACGAAGATATTAACGTTTTTATTTCACATTGGTTACGAGGAATTTGAACTGCCCGCTGACAAGAAACTCATAACTCTACGTGAGTCAAATCGCCCACTACAACGGTTTCAGCAAGCATCTCAATCGAGCAATGTTCATTTCCCATCATGTGTTGTTCAAACTATTAGCAATTTGCTATAACTGAGCCAAAGCGTCAAGATTGAGGTTGCCAGATTTTTATATCGCAGAGACCGTCATGATAACGTTTAGCGCGCGATGTGAATCACGTAGACCATTGAGTTTTCATAAGCGGGTGGTTTGAATTCACGCATTAAGAATCATTAAATATCTTCGTAAGGAGTTAATTTCGGTAATTTTCGTTGTGTGCTTCGTGCTTTACGTAAAATTTTGGTTAAAAAACATGTATCAGAATGCTGAAATTCGTACCTTATCTAGTGGTCCATTGCAAAATATAGTCCATTTGAACGCTTAAAATTCGTATCATGTCTCAATGGCAGGCCGGTGCAGGCCGAAAGACCCGTTTGAAAATCATGGCGTCACTAACGTACCCCATTTACCTCTCGATAAACTCACACACATACGGACGGCGTTTTCTTTTTTTCTTCTTCTTTTTTCTTTTTTTTTACTACTTTATCTATCTCACAAGGGATACTCCTCCGCTTTAGTCCCGTCCCCCCTCCGTCCCCGTTTGCCTAGAATAATCCCAGCCGGCGCGCAAGGAGCGACGCAGAGGACACTCCAAGGACACAAGAATCGAGCGCTACGCTTACGCGCGCAAATTCCAGGATCAATGAACAAATCGAGTCCTAGCCGCTGGGGAGGCGGCGAAAGGGAGGGGGAGGAGGGAAGGGCGAAACGACCATTAAAACTAGGATTCAGGGCGGAAAGAGGGGGTGGGGGCGGACGGGTGGAGGGCACAACGCCCCGTGAGTGAGTGTAGCCTACGAGCGAGAGTAGAGTAAAAGTGCCCCCCCCCCCACTCACCCGTCCGTAATTATCCCGATTCGTATGCACAAGTTCCCGGTAACGCCGCGTTGCTAGACTGCGCGTTGCCGTGATTATTTGGACGGGTACCGACGTCTGCTGGAGCTGACGTCCAATTTTTCACTGATTCCTCTTTGATAGTGAACTCGGGGTAGCTTGTGTGTTCTGAATTCCTGATTGTCTCCTTTCTTGGCGTTGTTCCTAAATTTCCCCGAGCTCATGCAGAGAGAGACAAGGATAGACAATTTTTGCAGGACTGCCACAGAATTTAGAAATTGAAATTCCCTGACATTTTCTTGATATCCCTGACACATTTCGGTGAAAATCCCTGACGATTGAAGATATTCCAGATGGTTAGTAAGACATTATTAGCAATATTTTTCGGACAAAATGTGTTGTTTGATACGTCAACCCCATTCTGGCAGCAAATAAAGGTGACCCAGCTATTTTCCCTCACATTTCCAGGTTTTCCCTGACATTTCCCGGTTTTCTGGGTATTCCGTGACTATGGCAACCCTGAGTGCAGCCTCCTGATTCTCTGTTTCCAAGCTCGGAAAGGTAGTGTGATACGCGCACACTGCCATCCATCACACGCAAGTTCCCCTCGATGCATTCTAAGGGAGGAAAGAGATCAACTCCTACTTCCATCCTCCCCAAAATCCTGAAATCTGGAAAGAAGCGGCACGGGCGGTGACGCAGCGTAAAAACGCTCGGTTGCTTCAACGAGCGCCGCCGACCGGCCGTGTCGATTCATGCAAAAATTTCGTCATTCTTCATTTTGAGCGCACTTCATCCACCTCCCCCTCCCCCGCCCACCGCGCTTTTCCAGGGCGAGGGTGGCACTTTTCCGCGAGCGCGAGTACGCTAACGAGTTGCACTCGACGAAGCGCGCATGCGCCGTTACCCGCCTCTCCCGATTCACGCCTTACACCCCCTCCCCCCGCCTTCCAACCCCCACCCTCCCCCGACGCCAGGGTGCCCCGTCCTCCGTTTTGAAATGCAGGCGCAACGAGGGAAGGGCCACCGTGCAGGATCGCCTGAGAGGATTCGATAAAACTCCTGACCCACATAGGCACACGACACGCGGACTGGAAAAAAGTCGAGGAGGGGTTGTGGGCCAACGGTGAGGGGCTCGTAACTCCGCGGGGAAATTTGCCCGGATCTCGAGATATTTACGGAGCGAGCGTGGGTTAACACTGTTTGTTCTGCGGCCGGGGTGGCGCAGGCGTCAGTTGTGCTACTAGTAAGCGATAGTTGTTTTTTATTGATACACGAAGAAAATAAAAGAAGAAAAAAAACAGGTACTGAAACTATTTGTATTCTCATGACCTGCTCAATTCATGCGGCAAAACAATGAATATTTCATCCTATCTGGACTCCACGATGGTANGGGGGGGGGGGGGGGGGGGGGGGTGTGTTTTTGGTGTGTCGGACGCTTGCTGAATTGATTTCTCAGAAACTTTATGAAATACATCCTCCTCTCATGCGCATTGTCTGAATTGGAATTAGCAAAATTGAACGGATCTTTCCCTGGCTTTCCCGAAGTAACCCAGACTTTTCGGTGTTGAAGATATTTTCCTATCTTTTCACAAAACTCGTCTCTCAGCAAGGTCCATTTCGAGGTTTCTACAAATCCCTCACGAAACAGCATCCAATTCATGCCGCTCCCGCAAATCCGCGAACAAAATCGGGGTGACAGATTTCTCTCACACAGGTAGGTCTGGTAAGTTCTACCCCCTTTGACCCTGGATGAGCGGCCCCCTCACTCGTCATAGAAGGGGTTAAAATTCGGGCTAGCCGGGAATTTCGGGGACGACACCGAAAGCGTGCGGCTACGGCCAAGGCCGTAAATCAGACAGCCTTCGACCGGGGGTAGGGGGTGCGGAAGGTCGTTCGCCGGAGGGGGGCGGTTGGGGGAGGAGGGGAGGGACCGGGACGATAACCGCGATATCCGAGGTCGCGGACACGGGAGCGGGTGCGAGCGGCGCGGCGCGGCGCGCTTTTTTTCGGCGAAGGGTGTGGTTCGAGGGGCGAGAGGGGAGGGCGGCTAGACGGGAAAAGCTGCGTCGGGGGTGGAAACGCGGGGTTGTCGCGGTTCTCCCCGTCCGTCCGCGTTTTCGGGTTGGAATTGGTGGGTTTGGCCGAAAGGGATCAGAGCCGGGAAATATTCCAGCTTGGGTGGAGAAATCAAAGGACCCCCTCCGAGCAGAAGGGGCTAATTTAGAACGAAACATCCCTCGCTATGGCATTGTGGGGGGTCGTCAATTGGCCTCAATAAAAGATAAATATCAGAGTATTTACACAGCGTGTTGTCTCCGTAAAATTCCACGTGGAAAACGAATCGCCATCAAGGAATCGGGAAATCAACTCTTAAACACCAAGTGTTAGTGTTGTAAACAAGAGGATAAGCACTGGAAAAACAAACACATTGGATCTAGAGTCCTGACTCTAAAAAACATCGACAAGAAAAAATACTCTTGAATCAATCGGATTTTTATTTAAATCAAGAACCAAGCCTTTCAATTTGAGCGGATTTCTTTTTGATTTAAGCAAAAATCTGATTGAATCAAGAGTATTTTTTCTTGTCAATGTTTCCAAGAGTCTGGACTCCAGATCCAATGTGCTTTTTTTCCAGTGCGTCATTTGACGTGTGTTACAATTATTCCTCAATATTTCGTTCAGAATTTTTTTTTTCGAACTTTCTGTAGAGAGAGAAGCACGTGGAGTGAATTTTCAGACTCGGTCAGGGATCACAAGCTCCAATCATTATGTATTGTTCCTACTTGAAAATAAACACTGACTTTCCTCGTTATTACAATACGACGAGAACTTGTCGCAATCGTTCAATCGAAACGACCTAAATTTTCCACGATAACACAGTCATTATTCAACATTTCCTCCGAACGAAGAAAAACCACCCTCACTCCCACGATCCTCCAAGCATTCAAAAATTGGCGAAACTTTCGATTTGGAGCGTGAGCGTGTCAACGCAGGGGCGTGGAGGGGTGGCGGACAGGTGAGAGCCGGGGCGGGTGCGCGCAGCGCCCCACCCTTCGCCCCCCCGCCCCCGCCACGGCGGGCGTCGCGACGGCTGCGGCTGCCTCGTTACGCGGGATCGATTATATCCGGGCGCGGCGGCGGCGGGGTTGTGTCCGCCACCGCCCCTCCCCTCCGCCGTCGGCCGGCGTTGGCGGGAAATATCCCCGCTCGCGAGACGGGCGAGGGCGCGGCGCTTTCCCGGCCCGGTCTCGGATGTTTTCCCGCCCAGGAAACTCGGGAGCTCCCGCTGCCGCGCGGAAAACTGACCTCGGTCTAGAATACATTACCCGCCGCGATTTTCGCCCCCGGTGAGCGCGTTTCGTATTCAGATTTACTTGCTCCTCGTCTGTGATAGGACGAGCTCGTTATACACTGGAAAAGAAACACATTGGACCTAGAGTCCAGACTCTTGAAAACATTGACAAGAAAATGGACTCTTGATTCAATCAGATTTAAGCTTAAATCAAAAGGAAATCCGCTCAAATTAACAGGCTTGGTTCTTGATTTAAGCTTAAATCTGATAATTTTTTCTTGTCGATGTTTTTAAGAGTCTGGACTCTAGATCCAATGTGTTTATTTTTCCAGTGTACGGATCGTATTCGAGAGTGGGTCGATGCATCGTTCGGTTCAAAGCAATGGAACATGACCTCAAACAAAAATTTTACGATTTAAGTTGGAAAAGCCGAAAATGAAAAAATTCCTGGCAATTCCTCTTTTCTTTGCCATTTTTTACTACTAGGATTCAAAAATCCATTACAAATAACTCGTTCCCTCAAATTTCGAAATTGATTTTTGCGGCTATGTTTACATGTTGAACCGATAGATGTAAATGCAATCTCACCTGTTTGATGTATCTAATACGATCCATGGTATCGACGAAACTCAAGTGGAGACCGAACCAAGATACCACAAGATTTCTCAACGGGTGCAGTGGGAGGTTCCGCAATCACATAGCGTCACTACTTAAAGTGTGAACGTAATGGGAAAAAGTGACGTGATGTATGGCTAAAAATACTCTTGAACTCGCTCAAGGAGCCAAAATGCGTCAATCCGGAAAAATGAGACCAATCCAAGATGTTTTATACTAAATTCGCGATACCCTCCGATTTCGACGTACCTACGTGTCTACTAAAACAGGCTGGCCAAAAATCAGTACTTTTTCAGTATATTTTTGGAGCTTCTCTCTGTTTCTCGCTCTTTTTCTCTCAACCTAAATTTGTGATATATACGCAAAAAGTCAATTTGTAGCCCGTAAAAATCGAGCTTGATGGGCCACACGGCTCCTGAGACTCAAAGGTGAGTTTCGAACATACCACCTTGGATTCCCAACACTGGAAAAAAAACACATTGGATCTTGAGTCCAGACGCTTGAAAACATCGACAAGAAAAAATACTCTTTGATTCAATCAGATTTGAGCTTAAATCAATAACCAAGCCAAGTTAATTTGAGCGGATTTCCTCTTGATTTAAGCTTTAATCAGATTGAATCAAGAGTATCTTTTCTTGTCAATGTTTCAGAGTCTGGACTCAAGATCCAACGGTTTTTTTTTTTTTTCACAGTGAATCGATCAGAATCGGTGAAAAACTAACAGTTTTTTCACCTCACTGGAAAAAAGGACACATTGGATCCTGAGTCCGGACTCTTGAAAACATTGACAAGAAAAAATACTCTTGATTCAATCAGATTTAAGCTTAAATCAAAAGGAAATCCGCTCAAATTAAGAGGCTTGGTTCTTGATTGACGCAAAAATCCGATTGAATCAAGAGTATTTTTTCTTGTCGATGTTTTCAAGAGTCTGGACTCTACATCCAATGTGCTTTTTTTTTCTAGTGCTCTAAACGACTCGCAGGAGAAAAGACTCCCCTCGCGGAGCGTACGAGATGTCCGATGAGCGCGGCATAGGCACTCGAGGATCGGGAAACCACAAGTTTGATCGATTTCCGAGCCCTTTCGCCTTTGGCTCGTCGAGGCCGAGCGCGAGGCGCCCGTTTGTTTACGCTCCGGCGGATCTGGCGCGGGGAGGGGGTGGGGGTGAAAAACGATAGTACCTGAGCCCGTAACATAAATGATACGCTAATAAAAAATACAAACAAAATTATCGATCCGACTCCGCAATCGAGCAGGGGCCGCGGAGGGCGAGCGAGGGTTTGCTTGGTCAATATTATTCCGCTATTTGTCGGTAGCTGCCTTATTTAATTTCGGAGAGCCCGTGCCAACCCCCCTTCCTCCCCAATCCACAACGCCGAGTGACACGGCGGCACCGTTCCTCGACGTACCCCTGCCCGTGCTCCAAACCCGCGTAGGAGCCGTTCATGAGCTACGTTAGTGCTGCCATTAAGTTTAACAGATTCCGAGGTTCCCGGAATTAATTCCGATTTCCAAAACTTCCGGGAATAATTCCGACTTTTTTCAAAACTTCCGAGAAAAATTCCGAATTTTTTCAAAAGTTCCGAGAAAAAATGTCGAACTACGCCCAGATTTAGTACCGAAGATCGTCAAAGTTGATGAAAAAAAAGGAAAAAAATCACCAACTTTAATAAAAAAAAATCGGTCAAACTGACGAAAAACCCCGAAATTCCAAAACTAAGTACCGGAATATTTCGGACATTACGAAGATCCTGGAAAAAGTTCCGAAATGCGGAATTAGGTCTGGAATTCGTTCCGAAATTCGGAATCGAAGGAGGACAAAACAGGCTTAGGGTTTGAATTATGTAGATAGATGAATTTATTGAGCAAGAAAAAATGGAGCAATATCACCGACGAGCACAACGTGTTAGAGTTACGTGACGTGAATGTGAAACGCGAACGTGATCACCCCTCCCCCTCTCCGCCGCTCTGAGGTAACGTACCCGTGATGAAAACTCGGACCCGGGCCCCGGGTTACGTAACGCAGGGTTGGTAAAACTCCCTCTCCATCGCCATCGATTTTTCGACGGTGCGAGACCCTTTTTCCCTCATTATCAAAATCGCGAAATTATCCCAACAGATTGTTACGTAACGCTCGAGTCTAACCCCATCCCCTACGTAACGCGAGCTAGAGGCTTGCGTGCCCTCGTGGGAAGGGTGCAATCATCTCGATCCTTTCCGCGTAGGAAACGTATGCCACTACCTGATAGGTCTACGAGTTTTTGACTTTTCAGGAACCTTTCGGGTCCAATGTAAAGAAAAACCAACTTAGTGATAGCTCCGTAGATAGTGAAACGCGCTTTGGCCTCAAAACAACGCGAAGAGCGAGGGAAGTTGGGTTTAAACCTAACATGCAACTATTTTAACTCCGCGGTAGACCGGGTTGCATACCCTGGATTTTGCGGGCAAATCTAGGATCTGCCTGATTAGGAGACAGGATAGTCCAAATCGTTGTGCCTTTCAGTTTATGAGTAATTATTATCGGTGAGGGCAATGCTTGGATTCGGCTGATGATTCATGACCAAAGGGGTTGAGAAATTGGTGCAGCAATCCTGATCCAATTTACAAAAACTTGCGGGGTCAAGTGGTCTTCCCGACATTACTCGCTCATCATAAGGCGAATTTTACGTAATTTATACTCGACAAGTTACTCGTCAACCAGCAAAACGTAAAATCAACGTCCGAACCGAACTATCCCCCGATCAAATTGTTTTGACCGTTGTTGCGGGGTTTCTAAGACAAATTTCCCTTAGACTTTCCTCTCGAAACCCCCGTCTTCGGATACAGCACAATATTCGAACGCTACAGCGATGTGTGCTCCTGCTGCCGAAAAAAAACCGCCCTTCCCCCGCCGTAAAAACGAACGACCGCGCATCAACTCTTCATCGAAACAAGGTTTCCTCCATCGTAAACCCGATCGATCTCCTCCGTTTATAGGCGAGGAAAAAACGGTTCCACAACCGACGCACCTGACGAACCGTCCGTCGCTCGGTCGACGAAAAGGCGCAACCCCCATTTCGGGATACGCTCCGTTCCCCTTAAAACACCACGCTGCCCACGTCTCCGGCGCACGAGGACGTACGCGGTTTCATCACCACCGAGCCGGGGGGTAAACAGACGGAATTACTACGCTCGGGACGAGAGAAGGATCGCAACTTGCCGCATCAGCAATCATAAGAACCATTTCCTCTCCTCTCGATTCATACCTATTT
>NW_017547182.1:33978-75045 GCF_001854935.1 Bemisia tabaci
CAGGCGGGCGGGCGGGCGGGCGTCGATGAGCTCGAGAGGTAGGGGTGGGGGGTTATAAAACACAAGGCCTTTTGTTAACACCTTGAAAAAGAGATAACACACGCTCGCGCTGGGGGACCGGGGGGCGGTGGTTGGGGGGCGGGGGTAGAATGAACTATTTAGCTCCCGATCCGCGTAAACGTCAGACCTCGGAGGCTCGATGGGGTCCTATTAGCCTTGAATCCGGTGGCTCGAGAGGGTATGCCGCTAAGCCGCCTTTAAAGGGAAACGTCATCGTTGAACCGCCCGAGTCCCGTGCTCGGTCTCCCCGTTACCAGTGGCGTGGCAAACTTTGCGATAAATCGATTGATCTGCCTATTAAAAAGTTGGAAAAGGAGCGATGAACAGAGTGTCCGCAACGAACTCCTTAATAATCGATTCTTCATCATAGCTCCAAATGAGGAAATATCGATAATCGATCATTCATCTCGCCACTGCCCGTTACTGACAACTCGAGAAAAGGCTCTGTCTCCTTCGTAGTAGAGTCCCTTTATACGGAGAGTCAAGACAATTCGGCTCATGGATGTCACAAACGGGAATAAAGATTACAGAAATTGAACGTTTTTCGTAATCTTTGATCGGCCCATTCTCAAATGCCTTTCTCCGTTCCTCCTCTCATTCCGTTTGTTCCTTGCCGAACCCGTAATTCCCTGGTCCATTCCAGATTATAATCTTTGCAATTGGTGAAAATGTAATCTTTATTCCCGTTTGTGACACTGTGGAGGCCTAAAATACGGGAACCAATTAGAAATGGATTCACATTGTCTTGACTCTCAGTATAAAGGGACTCTAGTGTGCCGCTAAGCCGGCTTTAAAGGGAAACGTCATCGTTGAACCGCCAGAGTCCCGTGTGCTCGGTCTCCCCGTTTCCAGTGGCGTGGCGTACTTGGCGATAAATCGATTGATCTGCCTTTTAAACCTATGAAAAGGATCGATAAACAGAGTGTTCGCAACGAACACCTTGATAATCGATTCTTTACCATGGCTCCAAATGAGGAAATATCGAAAATCGATCTTTTACGCCTCATCACTGCCCGTTACTGACAACTCGAGGAAAGGCTCTGTCTCCTTCCTTGGTGAGTCGAGAAGTTCCGTCGCGAGGAGTCGCGAACACTGAAAAACAATTTCTTGAGATATTATTTTAACTTGTCGTTTTTTGTCGACGAAATTTGTTTTTTTCAAACTTAAATTCAGTTTTAGTGAGTTCAAGAAACGTTCTTTTGTTATCGTTTTATTAACTCAACTTGACGCTGATAAAACCGTGACGCTTTTTTTAACTCATACAAAGCTTTGTCGACAGGATTCAAAGCGAAATATTGAAAACTTTGCCTAAAAATGATTATGTATGATGTATTATCAAAGAAAGCAGGCAACATTGGAATGTTCATACGGTGTTCTTCCGTAGAACGCATATTCTCGCTTCCCGGTCTGAGGCGCGGCTTTCTCCCGTCTAGGAGGTCAGGCATTCAGCCGTGCTAGGGAAAAACGCCGTATGAGCTTTCAGCCGTTGCCACATTTCCTTTAATAACCAACGAATTCACAGGGAAAATTCTGGATATTTTTGTTCCAATTCTTCAAACAATTTTATTCCCGATTTCATCTGCGATATCGGTAAATTTCGAGGTAAAATACGCACAACATTCTTCAAAAATACATGTTTTTCTCAGGGAAATTTGGCAACTCTCGAATGCTCATACGACGTTCTCCCTTAGCGCGGCAGCATTCCTGTGCGAAGACCCGCGATTTTCGAGATTCCTGGCGCCGATTCGATTTTCGCCGAAATCCGGGAGGAGTGACACAAAGCGATTTTCCGCGAAGTAATATGCGATCGATGGACCGTGGATAAGTAGGCGTCGATCGGTGATTTCGGCGAGTGGAAATCCCGTGCTTCCTCCGTTGGTTTGACGCCGCGTTGAGAGGCCGCGGAGAAAGAACAGGAAGTAGAGGAACTTGATTTTAGCCCCTTTTAAAAGGACTCGCAGAGGGGCCCATTAGTGTAAATATCACTTGTAATTTCCGAAGTAGTGTAATTTAGGTTTGGTTTTCGGCCTCTCTGGATGAGAATAGAGTCCCTAAAGAGTAAAGACACGAGGAATCCGTTTCTGATTGGCTCCTGTATTCGAGCAGTAACGTCAATTCCCCAAAACCGGGGGAGGGGGACAAGAGACTTGACATGATCCCCTAATATGGTTTCGAAGTAAAGAAAAAATCAAGTTTTTAGCAATCCGATTAAAGTTATTCGTTTATCTAGAGCTTTTGGAACGCAGAGGAGAGGAGGGTTGGGATATATATCGATTTAATCTCATCGGTGGTACTGAGAGATGTTAATATTATTGTTATTATTTGAATCCGATTTGACATAATGATGAATCCCGATGATGACGTCAATATAGCGTCTATCAACTCTATCATAGAGCTTAGGAACTCAACTGCCGCGCGCAGCAAGCTTGCCCTGCCAGAGGTCCGATTATCCACAGGGCTAGGCATGCTTTGCGATGAATTGATTAATCTACCATTCAAATCTATGTAAATGATCGATTGTTGAGGCATTCGCAACACCTTAGTAAGCGATTCCTTGCCATAGCTTAAAATGGGAAAATATCGATACTCGATTACCATGCCTCGGCATTGGTGTGATCCTGTCTTGCCTATCCGGCTGTTCTGCTGTGCCAAGGAAAAACGGCGTATGAACCTTCAGACGTTTCCAAATTTCCTTCGATAAAACAGATTATTTTGTTCGTAATTTCACCAAAAATACCTAAAAATCTCAAGGAAAAATATTCATAACTTTTCTGTAAAAGAGACGTTGTATTTCAGGAAAGATGGCAACTCTCAAATGTTCATACAGCGTTCTTCCTTAGCACGGCAGATTTCACATCCGCGAAAGCCTGCACGAAAATACCGAATTTCCACGAAGAACTGGCAACATCAGGCTTGACACAATGAGCCCGGGCGTCGATATTGCTACCGTGAATGATTGACTTCATTTTTCGAGCTTCGCCACCTGCCAGACGGGGCCTAGAATCCCTCGATTTTCCATGGGGACTGATGGGAAAATAGTAGTTTTCCACACCGGATCCGGCAGCTTCGGGCCCGGGTTCTTCGAATTACGTGGCAATGCCCCGTGGATCCCGGGATTCGATTCCCCGAAAAACAATGAGGAAAAACTTGGGGGTAAACAATAGGTTGATCGATCAGACGGCTTTAGGACGCAGTGCCAACGCCGTGAAAAACAAAACGCTCAGGATCAAAAATGATTCATTAGCCTCCGGGATACCTGTAACAACACAACCCTATTCCAACAACGATCCATCTCAAAGTTTTCTTGCGTTGGGAGGATGCGATTCTAAGACGTATTTTGTTCGGAGACAACACTCGCAACGTGTTGCGAAAACAAGCAACAATCGCATTTTGTTCGGAGTTTTTTTGCGTTGTGGGGGCCGGGCTTATTTTCGCGCGTCAAATTTGAGAATCTTTGAAGCAACATTATTGTACAACAGCTGGATTCCATTTGGCAAATTTAGCAATTTCTTCTAATTTTTGTCTTAATCATCAATTTGAGAAAAGAGCTAACGATTTTCTCTGACACTTTGATCTCCTTCTTTTCGCAGACTAACAGTCTTCGCCAGTTACAAACCATGCACGGCCAGCAAAGATTAGGTGCGCCAGGTTCCGCTTAATTCTGTTGTGCACACGTGTGCGTGTGATACAACTATATTAACTCTGAGGAAGTGATTTTGCCTATCGTCGTAAAGGAGGGCGAAAAGCACAGCGTCTCACATGACCTGATTAGGCGTTCCTCTTTCAATTGCGCGACAGGGCGCAAAACCTCCCGGTAGTTAAAATTGTCGCATCTCGCGCATGCGTTTCACATTCTACAGAGATTTCTTGCATGTATTGACCTCGCCCATCGTTGTTGATAACTTCGGAAACGCGAGAGAGGAAACGAAAATGGTGAGATATTCATCGACTTTCACGAGATTTTTGAATTTTTTCCAAAGAAAAATAATCACCACAAATAAATGATCAGTATAAATGCAATGAAGAGCCTCCGTTACTTCACGCCTCTTTTTTACCGATGCGTGGATATTCTCACCGAACTTAATCATCGAAAATGACAAGCGGAAGATTTAATGAGAGCATTTTTTTAAGTTACAAGTGTCGAAATTAAAAGGAGGCTCAATGGCGGTGAACCCTGAAATCTCGCTGTGGACTGAATAGGAATAGAGGCAGTAATAAACGTGCGGTGATTAAAGTCGCAACTTCTTCATCGCCCGTTCTCGAGAGAGAATCGTTAATCTTTTCCGCTTACCATCAACCCTGAGTGCAGTTCTGTCTGGGAATCGACAATCATCCATGCGCAGTTTAATGGGAGACGCTCGGAATGCATGCCGTCATAATGCACTCATCACTAACTTAAGAATGCCCTAATGAACGAAACTAGCACTATTACATATATTCTAACTGGTTACACATTAAAGTAACGACGTTCCGACAGGAAGAGTAACAAATGGGAATAATTTTACATTTTATTATGATGATGGTCGAAAAGAATTGAATGAATTTGTTACACAGAACACGTAGAAATGTCTTCAATCCGAGAGCTCTGGGCAAAATTAGCCGAGAAAAATTAACGGTATAGTGAGTTTTCCTGCTTTATCCCCGATTGACCAACATTCTTGATATTTTCTGACTCTTCCGGTTTTTCCTGACGCTCGCTCTTATGGGTGTTAATCACGAGGAAAATATAATGAATTCCGGAATTAAAGCTCTTTCAAACGAAATCGGTAGTTTTTCCTATACCGCTTCAACTTTAACGTAGTCCGACATATATGCACGAGAACGTCGAATTGGAGCAATCAATGACTTTTATCCGGAACAATAAATTGATTCTGATTACAAAATTCAGTGTCCAACCGAGGGTCGGCATTATTCCTTTATATTCACGTTCCGTAACTATTTCAGCTTTTCCATGGCTCCAAAATTTTCTAATTCCCTAACCTTCGAACGAAAATTTCCACTTATTTAAAAGTACACTGACTTCCGCTAAACTTTGGATGAAATTCCCTTGTTTTGAGATCAAATTATGGGAAAAAGCATTCATGACGAGCCTCAGTAATGCCCAGAAACGGTAAACACTTGGAAGTTCAGTAATATATTTTAAGGACTAGTAGATGTGTCAGAAACTCCCAGACTTTTCCCACAAATTCCCTGACTTTCCTGGTAATCCAGACCGCCGGCAACCCTGCCAATTCCTAAACCAAAATTCAGACCGATACCGATAGCAGACAAAAAAGAACGTCTGCAGTACTGCCGTGCTGGGAAGAACGCCGTATGAACATTTCAGAGTCGCCAAATTTCTCCGGATAAAGCATGTATTATTTAGGAAAGTCATGCATCTTTTTCCTTGAAATTTTCAGATAATTTTAGATTGAATAACACCAAAATTGTCTAACAAATTGGAGGGAATAGACTTATAACTTTTCCGATCAATTCGTACTTTATTGAAGGAAATTTGGCAACTGCTGATGGCTCATACGACGTTCTTCCTTAGAACGTCTGGAGTATAAGAGATCTGCGTTCGCGGAGCCGAGGTCGAGGATTTCGAATGCAGGGCAGTTGAGGAGTCCTCTTATCCGGAGCGATTCTCGAAAAGCTCACGAGAGGAGAGAAAAATCGACGGGTGATTCTCGACGAGCACCCATTTCTCCGGTAATTAGACTCATTAATGGTCCAATTATGATGTGGACACGGACGGACGGACGGGCTAGCGGGTTGCTTATCTCCCATCTTCCGTCTCGTCTGCCGACTCCCAATTTATTCCTCTCAGAGATGATGAATCCTCGCCGACGCCGCACCCTTCCTCGCCCGGGTGAACCGTCTTCCAGACCCGTCACCTTCAAGGTGTCTACGTTGCAGTCAAATCCAGGGCCCCCACATGAGGGGTAGGGGGGTTGCCGGAACTCCAGTATTAGTCCAGGATTGCGTGATGAGCTGTTCTTTAAAATTTCAAGTTGAAAATGTTTTAAAAACCTGTCTTTTCCATGAAATTCTCCGACTTCCCGCTCATTTTTCTGGTCTGCTGAAATGCTCCGACAATTTCCGGTTTTCTTGACTTCCAACACCTCGCTTTTACGAAAAAATGACGCTCTAAGAAGACCAGGTGGCTACGTCTTTCACGGAGAAGAAAACTTCGTACATGGGACCCGAAGTTGAGGTCATATGGATCTCTGAAGTTTTCGGATCACGCATCCGAAAACTAGAGGTTCAACCGTCGAAGTTCGGGTCAGATATCTGAAGCTCTCGATACGTACCGGAGTACTTCGGATGTGTGACCCGAACCTTTCGGTACATATCGAAGTATACTTCAGATGTCTGACCCGAACTTCGGCAGCTGGACCTCAAGTTTTTAGATACTCGATCCGAAAACTTCAGAGATCCATATGACCTCAACTTCGGGTCCCACGCACGAAGTTTTTTTCTCCGTGTAGATCGCGTCCAACCCTCGAAGCGCTAGGCGCCATGAGCGTTATGCGTTACTCTCAAGATTTTAATTTCAAATTATGATCTAAATGGCAGTTGTGAAATCCCCGCGAAAGGGGGATCCGGGAGCAACGGTGACACAGAGGGGGAAAGAGTGACTCGGCCGATCGTGTGAGGCTCTCAGCACGTGCGGCGCAAAAGCGTGCGGGACCGGTCAGACAGAAGTGAATCAGTGGCGTCTGGCGTCTGCGTCTGAAAGCGCAACGCAGGTCAGTGGGCCCGAGTCGAGTGGCCGCTGCCCACTTCGTCCGGACTCCGGCGCGCGGCGCGGCGGTCGTAGACAGACAATGAGTCAAAGAGGTCACCTAGACAGCCGTGCGCCTCCGCTCCGACCCGACCCGCCGACCACCGTCCGGATCCTGGATCCATTGACACTCCGCGTCCGCGCCGACATGAACGAATTACTCCCATTTAGCTCATTACTCCGCACAAAGATATCCCACACTCAAAAAATAACTCCGCACTTCGAAGCCTTACTTACGGGCTGTATAGACATACCGTCCACGTTCAGTGCTCGAGTGGCATCCACCACGGTAGTAACACACTCACCCTTGGTTCCTTCCACCTTCTTCTTTTTAACATTCAGTGTGATGCACATTTGCGTTGGTTCCTCAACGTGAAACTCGGATGAAAGCAAGATATCAAGGGTGTCACAACAACGTGGTTTCGGTGTTGTGGTTCGTGGTTGTCTCCCTCCTTATGAACAAGAAGAAAAAAACTTCGTGCGTGAAACCCGAAGTTGAGGTCATATGGATCTCTAAAGTTCTCGGATCACGCATCCGAAAACTTGAGGTCCAGCTGCCGAAGTTCGGGTTATAGACTTCTGAAGTACTCCGATGCATACCGGAGTGGTTCAGATGTACGACCCGAACCCTTCGGTAGATACTGCAGTACTACCTACAGATGTCTGACCCGAACTTCGGCAACTGGACCTCAAATTTTTGGATGCGTGATCCGAGAACTTCAGAGATCTATATGACCACAACTTCGGGTCTCAGGCACGAAGTTTACTTCTCCCTGAACAAGTAGCAGAAAATTCGAGAAACTGCAGTGAAGATACGTGGTTTCGCATTTCGTAATGTATTTTATCCGCTCCACAGCTGCGTCGGGTGGCCCGGTTTTGTTTTTCGAGCAACGAGGCTGGCGGCACAGGGGGCAGGGCACACCTACAACCTACGACGGTTTCGAAGCTGCGCGGACAGGAAATGCGCCCCCTCTGTCTCCGTGAGCCCGCGCCTGGGAGTGCACTCGCGCTGGAACTGGATTGCAGAGGCGTGCGTATGGACGCAGGTGGAGTGACCTGTCCGCGCGAATCGGATCCTGCCCGGCCCGGGCGTGCTCTACTCCGCGACGCGCGGCTCACCCGGTTCCGGCGCCGCGACGCCACCGACGACGACGCAACATCCGTCTCTTCTCTTCGGAGGTGGTAGTCGTCGTACGCTGCCGCACCGTTTGCTCCCATTCGATCGGGGCGGACGGAATTCACGCACACGCAAAAAATAAATGTCTGCAGAGCCGGAGGGTTTGGGTTTACCCGTGGGTAGCGATTTGAGTATGATTCTGGAGACTTTTTACAGCTCCAGGGAGTACACTATAACAGGCTGCACTGGAAAAAAACCACATTGGATCTAGAGTCCAGACTCTTGAAAACATTGACAAGAAAAAGGACTCCTGATTCAATCAGATTTGAGCTTAAATCAAAAGGAAATCCGCTCAAATTAAGAGGCTTGGTTCTTGATTTAAGCTTAAATCTGATTGAATCAAGAGTATTTTTTCTTGTCGATGTTTTCTTGAGTCTGGACTCTAGATCCAATGTGTTTTTTTTTTCCAGTGTGGCCAAAAATCAGTTCTTTTACACTTCTTTTTCAGTGCAATCCCGAGAAATTCAGTACCTCCTCGACGGAGAAATTCAGTGCTTCATCAGTAGACGAAATTTGAAAAATTTCGACAGTTTGAAATTCTCGCTCGAATTACGGCAAAAATGACGTAGACTCAAAATTTCATCGATGACGTGAATATTGACTGATAGCCAATCGCGATCTTGCAGGCAAATATTGCTCTAAGGATCGACACGCAGAGGATTGCATACTTTCCAGGCTTCGTTAAAAAACAAGCGTGGTAGGAAGGAAAAAATTCCGGACCCTCTTGCAGAGCTTCCGCACTTTTTCAGTACTTCCGAAAACAAATCAACACAACTTCCGGACTGGTAGACACCCTGGAATAAGCCTCATGGCTACGACGTCATGCCGAAGTCTTCCCCTTTAAACCTGTTCGAATCCCAAATCTCATTCACTGAGGAAACTCGCCTTCATTTCATGGATGCAGAAATCTTCTCCATCCGGCCACGAAACCCGACGAGATGAGATAACAAGTTACGTCCGACGCGCGGGACTCGGGACGTAGACGGTGTAAATTAGGTTACACGACGCGACGCCGCACAATGGATCGAATCAATCATAGAGGTCGGATATAAAATTTTTGGAAGAAACTCCAAATTCCAATGTTTACTTCATCCCCTGGTACATTTCAAGGAGTGTTTCTGGAGGGTAATTTCACGGGGAAACCAATAGAACCAACTTTGAAGACTCAACATATCGTATAAATGGAGTTATACGCTTTTAAAGTTTCCAAATTTTGTCCGACCTCTCTCGTCGACTCGCTCCACCGTGCGGCGCGGCGGCCGGCCGGGCGAATTACAGTGATTTGGCGTCGGGCGACCTTGGTCAATCGCGGGTCGTTGTCGTCTCGTTTGCGATTGCCGCTCGCCATGCACATCATTACCGACGTGCACGCCGGCCGCCGCCGCTGCATCGGTGCATCTCGATGCACGGTGCATTATCGTCCCCCCGCCCCCCACCCATCGCCGCGGGGGGCTCGACCCCCCCGATTGGGGAGGCTCCGATGATCGCTCTTCGTCGTGGCGACCTGAGGTGTCTACCGGCTGGCGTTTGCCAACTTTGCAGAGAAAGGGAATCGCTCGATTTCCCAGTCGTTGTGAGTGATGCTGAATCGGGCAAATTCCGCAATGCTGTTCGTCAGTCACTTTCAGAACCGCGTCATTCGTCTGGGCTGGTTACCGAGTGGGATTGTTAAGTTTCCTCCATCATGATAATAGTTATCCGTCTAGTTCTGACTCAGATCAGTGGCGTGGTGTGCTTTTATATCGATTGATCTGTCATTTGAACACATGGAAAAGGATCGATAAATAAGGTGTTCGCGACTAACGCCTGAACGATCGATTTTTAACACAACTTCGAGTGGGGAAATATCGAAATCGATCATCCACTGCCTCAGATTTTTCTTGTAAAACTGGGTAAATTGTAAATCGTTCGCAATTCTTACGTAAAACTACGAGCACTTTAACGAGGACGAATACGTAACGCACTTGTCGAGCAAGGAAGTACGTTACACATGGAATTCCGATGATCTACGGTTTTTCGCCGAGGTCTGTTCGAAAAATTGTTCAAGAGCTCAAATTTTACCACCTGCGCTACTGTCATTTTTCCGTGCGGTCTCTAATCCCTTAACATGTTGGCATGTCACGCTTTCGGACTTCCAACAATTTTCATGGGATATTGTGTCATTATTGAGCCCTCAACATGCTAGCGCGAAAGATTCGGCACAGCTTCACCTGATTTAATTTAATTATTCAACTCTCAGGAGGCTTCAATGACTTCAAAAACCTCGAAAATTTTAAATTTCAGAAATAAAAAACTTGCGCTGTAATGAGGATTAGTACGAGAGAGACCTCAGTCGAAAAACCGCTATCTCAGTTTTATTTTTCCTCTTAACTTCTCACCCGTAAAAACTTTTTCAGCTTCCTGTCTGTCTGGTTTCGTGCGAGCCGTCGACCACCGGGCTCCCGACGCTGGAATAGCGAGCATTGACGCCAGATACTCCTGAAACTCAGCATTTCCTCCATTTAAACCCACCTAAAATATCCACATTTCACCGTACAACTTGACAACCTCGATAGCGAGACTGATATTGCGAAGTGCGCGCCGCGACGGCGGACGGGCCAAAAGCGGGCAATTGGTCAATCACAATGACCGTCTGATGTCCAGCCTCCAAGGGCGCGGTGGCGGGGGGGGTGCGTCTGGATCCGACGGAGAGGCCGAGGTCACGTCGAGGCAGGTGCCGAGGGGGGCTCCGGGGGGGGGGGNGGGGCCGCCCGCGTCCAAGGACACGCCGTACTCCCGAAAAAGCGTCGGCACCGTCTTCCTAGCGTCGCGGCGCGGACTACGGACCAGGACCGCGGCTCCGTAAACGGTCGGCGCTCCTCGCCTCCAAGTAGATTGCTCGGTCGTTGTCGAAGGACCTCTATCGAAGCATCCCTATCTCAGCAATGCAAACTATCGATCAAGGAACTTCGGGAGCCAAAGTTTCACTTAAATTACATTCCCTTCTTTTGGGGTAATCGGAAGTTAATTTTATTGATTTTCAAAGCACAAAACGTTTCTTCGTTGAAACAGGAATAATGGGATAAGATTTTGCCAAAAGGAGCCACGATCTCTGGCTCTTCTGTGAAAGCACCTCACTGAATAGGGAAACCAATGACATTTTTGTTGTTTCTGAAATGGGTCAGAAATAGTGGGGCCTTACTGCAATATGAGGTCCAATTGTAAGAAAGCTTCAATTCGCACTTCGTCTAATGGTCCATTGGACAAGATTCGAGCGCTACTTCATTCCTTTTGATATATTTTACATGCGCTTGGTTCTTTTTGTAACGAAACACGTTTAATTTAGGCTCCGAAAGGAAAGAAAGGAGGAAGAGAGCCTACGTAAGCGGGAATATCCACCGCAGAAAAAGTCGGGTCGGGGGAGAGGGAACAGCGGAGCTAGGCGTAGGGAGTCGGGGACCAGGGGCGCTGGGGGAAGGGGGGGCGCTGGCATTTTGACACAAGCGTCTCGGCGTTGGAATAGGTCAGATTCGGCATGATTCGGCCCGGTCCAGTTCTAGGTTGGTTGGCGTTTCGTGTCGCGCTCGCTGCGCTGCGCGGGGCCCCCGCGGGACTCGGCTGCAATCGATAAGAAAACCTTTTGCCTTTTGCTTATCCGCTTCAAAGCCAACATCTTGCGACACAAACATCGACTCAAGACATGCGCCAGAATCTTATCCCGAGGCACCTCTGAAGCGCGGCGTCACACACTGGAAAAAGTACACATTGGATCTAGAGTGCAGACTCTTAAAAACATCGACAAGAAAAAATACTCTTGATTCAATCAGAATCTAGCTTAAATCAAGAACCAAGCCTCTTAATTTGAGCGGATTTCCTTTTGATTTAAGCTTAAATCCGATTGTATCAAGAGTATTTTTTCTTGTCAATGTTTTCAAGAGTCTGGACTCTAGATCCAATGTGTTTTTTTCCAGTGCAGAAACAGAAAAAAAAAAAACGTTTGACTTCCAAGATGCTCATCGACGTATTTGAGGCGTTGGGTGCAGAAAGGACGTTTCAGAATCTCTACTGCTAATCTATGTTTTAGAGAGAAAACTATAGGGTCAGTTTTCTGAAATTTCTAGTTTTCAGCATTGTAAAATCGTAAAGCGTATTCGGTAAAAGTTTTAACGTATTCAGTGCATTTGCCTTAATTTTTACGGATGAAACGTTAAAAGATATCCTGCGACTCCGCAACCAAGAATCATCCTTTCTGCACCTTTCAATACCCTCCTGCAACCCTTTCCTTTCAATTATTGACTGGGTTGCATCTAAGACGATCTGTAAATATAACTGATGTACTTAATCGAGACCCGTCATAGATCAGATATGGAGATGTTCAGGGAACTCCGTGAGGGTTTGGCCGAGAAATGAATAAATTAGTGTCGGTTAAAGAGCCCTAACCCTAGTTTGCATGGAAAAAAGAGCTTTATAGTAACGACAGAATCCTCATGTCATCATTGGGCAATCTTGAACGTAAACTTCCGAAACTAACTTTTACACTACCTCGGACCTCCCCTCCGCGCCCTGAGCCGTTACCTACTAAATGAACGACCCCTAGCCTAGCAATATTAGCGGCCGATATCTTGGCGTTAACAGAATTTCCCTATATTTTCACGGATTCCCGTCGAAGTTAATCGCTTTTCCGGGATTTCCCGACCACACGAGGCCCCGCAGCTCGGAAGTACCGAACGAGCAATGGAACAGGACACGACCCCGGGGTGGGGGAGGGGAGGGCGGAAGCGCGCGTAGCATCCGGCCCCGGCCACGCCGCGCCGGCCGCGATGGCATCAGCTGAGCGGTGGCGCGGGTGGGCGGGCGCGGCAGGGTCGAAGCTGGCGAGGCTGCGTACTAGCCGCGGCCGCGCGTGGGGGGGCGTCGCGACGCGGAGTAGTAGTGGGCGCGGTCGCCGCCGCCGCCGTCGACGTCGGCCCGGGCGGAAATCCAGCGTCGCGTCGCGTCGCAGCCGCAGCGCAGCGCAGCGTGGCCCCAGATGCACCCGGACGGGAGAGGAGTTTCGCGTTCGCCGATCCTGCCTCCGCCGCCGCCGCCCACCGACGCCCAGGCTTCCCGCCACATGTTCCCGCTTTCGCAACTCTTTTTATCAATCGTTATTTCCCGGAATTCGGCCCCTTCGCCTTTCTATTCTTCCGTATCCAGTGGAGAGGCGTGCTTTGCGATAGATCGATTGATCTGCCATTTCAATCCGTGGAAATGGATCGATGGACAGGATTTTCCCAACGGACACCATAATAATCCAATGCTTTACCGTAGCTTCAAATGGACGTATTTGTGCTAAATGGAACTATGCACTGAAAAAAAACAACATATTGGATCTAGAGTCCAGACTCTTGAAAACATTGGCAAGAAAAAATACTCTTGATTCAATCGGATTTTTGCTTGAATCTAAACGAAATCCGCTTAAATTAAGAGGTTTGGTTTTTTATTTAAGCTAGATTCTGATTGAATCAAGAGTACTTTATCTGGTCGATGTTTTTAAGAGTCTGGACTCTAGATCCAATGTGTTTTATTTTCCAGTGTGTGCGAGTGGAAAGATGGGGTGTACTCATTAGTTGAGGGCCATAAGAATGAATGGGGATTTTAATGCGCCATTGACATCAGCGGCAAAGGAACCGTATCCGTTATCGTTCTCGCTCGGCTTTAAGTCATGAGCCCTGTCCACAAAGCTCTTGTCCTTGTCACATGTCCACGGCTCACGAGTTAGCTTTTAATTACTTTTGGTGTAATGTAAAATCCCGTTTTTTCATTTTCTCAAAAGGAACTAAATCCACTTCTACATTGTTTCTTATCCAGCTCAGCATGAACACACCCCATCTTTCCACTTACACGGATTAGCAGGATTTCGAGCGATGTTTATAAAATTCTCGGTCTTTCCCATTATCTCATTTACATCTCGGGAATGCATAAGTNGGGGGGGGGGGGGGGGTGTCGATGCTAGATTAAGGAGGCTTCCGGGTCCGGAGGGATTGTACATACCTCATCTAACTGTCGAAAAGAATGGAATTTGCGGAGGACAGAAGTCTCCAACAAGTTGCTGTTGTATCGAAATGGAAGCAACCGAGTTTTGGGGGTGCATTTCAAATCCACGTACCTCCAATGATTACTACAATCATGATAGGAGGTCTCGGATCATGCGCAAAACTGTGGCTCTTTTCGGAAAAAGTCCAGATTCTCGATTGGTCCATTCTTCCAAGGTTTCCAGACCCGCTCTCATCGTAAAACATCGGTGAGAATGCGACAACGGTAGCCGGGACAGAAAACGACCCTGCTCTGACTTAAGCGCGTACCTCGATTTCGGCGTGAGCCTCAAAATGCATGGGTTTACACGTAAGACAGGGCTCACGTGGCTATTGGAATACGTGAAAAGTGCGACGTGATGGTGCGAGCGGTGCCGGCAAACCGTTGTCTGGGGCCGGGAGAAATGCGAATGGAGGGCGAACAACGAATGCGGAGCACATTAACCTCCGACTGAAACGCTGATCGTTCCACTTTCATCGCCGCGTCGCGACGCCCGCTCACCGCCGCCGCCGAAATGCACCGGCGCCGCGACGCCAAAAATTGCCTGCCAACCGCGACCGACCGACAACCTGCGGGAGCGCTCAACTTTACCGCGGCCGGCCGAGCGGCCAGGGGTCGCTAATAATACTATGACTGTTGACATTTCGCAGATATTCCGCTGTAAGTCTACTGATGGGTCTGTGTTGATTAAATCGTGTTGAAAAAAGAACGTCCACTTGTAGAAATAAACTCATATTCCATTTTTTCAACTTAATTTCTATGTGTAGATCCCGATTCAGCCCGGACCAATACCGATGCCTCAGTTGGTTTTCGCCTGGCCTGAATCGAGATCAGCAAATGGAAGTTTTAATGCAGTTGGACCAAGTTTATTAAGAAAAAAGAAACAAAATACAAATCTTATTTTGGCTCATATCGCCGTTTCCTCCAAGAAAGAACGAAACTACATTTCGACGTTACCAAATTTCCTCTCGCAAGTTGCGATTACAACTGTAGCATCTCAGGAATTCCTAACTGAAAATTTCCCTGATTTTTCATCTAATCTTATGCAAAAAAAAGTTTTAAAAGCATGTCCGACCTCTCCCATTGACTCGACCCATAGTGCGGCACCGGCTGCAGCACGGTTATTTTTACATCGGCTGCATCACAAGAAAAAGCCCGGGTTCACCTCCGAGATGTGGCGGCTATGGAGGCGCTAAGTGCATGCGCAAGTAACAAAGCGAGGAGAGTGGTGTGTAGGACACAGTAACGTAGGTGTCCGTAGTGCACCGACAAGACCACATCTCAGAATCTCAGATCAACCGCCGCCGCCGACCCCCCGACTCCCACGCGCTTCCTCCGCCCAGTGGCACAGCAGCCCCCCCTCCCCCCGGTGCAGCCCCCCTCGGGTGAAAGCTCGGAGAAAAGTTGCGCGAAAGCCGGGCACTAAACTTGTCGGTTTCGGTTCGGCGAGTGTCTGTTGTGGTGGCACGGCTATGAAATATAAATCAGGCGACAGGCCGACGGGGCGGGACGCCGCTCCATTTAAGTCGGGGCGTGAGAATTTTCTTTATTAGGCTCGGACGATGGACGCCAATGACTGAGCAGAAGGGATCTAAGAGCACAGGGAGTTTTCAAAAACCAAGTATGGTACCGTATGCTGATCAGAGAGATGCACACCTTCTTGAAACTAGAGTACCTTCATAGGGAGAGTATGGACGACTCGAAAATTTCGCGGTTAGGTTTGATCGGGTCATGTAGCTCTTGGGGCCCAGAAGGGCAGCCAACCTATGAACTCGAATTATCGAGAGCTACTAATTTAAACTGCGTGAGTACTTACACTGATTAAAGATTATTAAAGCACGACTAAAATTGCATCCCCAAAGTATTCTTTTTACTGAATGATCTTTCACATGTAGAGTAGACATTATTCGACAAAAGTTAACAAACAAGAGAAAAGATTTAGGTAAACATACTTTACAAGTTCAAAAATTGGCAAGGATAACGCAAGCATGCATGCAAGTTAGTATTAACGATGCAACGTGCCCGCTAATAAATTTGAAGCACATCACAAGTTCATAAAAATCACACCAAACTCGTGTTAACAGACTTTAGTCAGCACTAATAATTTTCACTGAATTTGAAAATTTGAAAATCCCGATTAGTGAGAGGCATGCAATAGACTACTGGTCTCTGCGGGTCTCGTAAGGCTCAAAATTTCTAGCAATACGAAACCATGTTCGACATAGCAGAGGAACATAGGTGAAAATACATTTAATATTTACAAGAAATTAATTTTTGGTGCAGTCGCTGCTTTTGCCATTTTTTCAAAAATTAATCACAGCTCAGAGCACGACACAAGTGGCATAAAATACAGTGCGTGAAGAAATATCCCAGCAGCCGAGAGGCGTAGGTGTTGAAGGTTGATGGTTGTTTTGGGAACACTCTTATTCAATTCATGGGCATTTTCGAGAATTTTTTTCTTCTTCTTTTTAAATTTTGCCCCTAAAGAGCAATCCCACCTCTTCGCAAAAACTTGTGTTCCAACAGTCCCGCACCCCTCAAGTTTTTTGCCCCTTTTCGGGTCGATTCTCTCAATATTTAGGGCTTCAAAAGTCGTCTCCTTCGACTTGAGGCCACTCTCAAGAATTTCATATTTCTATCCCAAATATTTCAACTGATAAGAACAATACACGAAAATAGCCCACATAATTTAATTAAAAAAACACATAAAAACGGGTGACAAGGGTAAAAAACAAAAAACAGAGCCTGGGACGTTTCGGGGTAGTTTCAACCAACTCCTCGACTAGGAAACAAAAACACATACAAGTTTATGAAAATCAAAATACCTAGACCCCAGGTCAGTGGCGTGGCGTGCTTTGCGATTCATCGATTGATCTGCCATTTAAACGCAAAGAAAAGAATCCATAAACAGGGTGTTCGCAGCGAACACCTCAATAATCGATTCTTCTACATGTATTCAGGTGGGGAAATATCGATAATCGATCATTCACGCTTCGCACTGGGCTAGGTAATTTGAATTTCATACTTTATTAAACATTTCTGTTTCCCAGTTGAGGAGGGAGTTGAAACCCTTCCCGACACGTCCCAGGCTCTACGTTTATTTGTTTTGAGCCTTGGTCACTCGTTTTTCTTGTGATTTTAGTTGTTTTAAGTGTTACAGGGGTGATTCTGAATGATCAAAGTGTGAAAAACGAAGAGGTAGAGGTACGAGTGTTTGGTGACTTACTTTGCTTAGCTTCTCGCCTTCATGGTGAGGCAGAAGGGTGCGCAGGGACTGGAAGCCGGCGTTGATGCTCTGCATTCGCCGCCGCTCGTTCGAGTTGGCGATTTCGCGTCGGATCCGCTTTTCCTGATCCCCGCCACCGCCCCCTCCCCCGCCGCCGCCGCCCCGCAGCATCGAGTTCCCGCCCGGCGAATCCGCATGCTCGCTGCTCAAGCTGAAACAAAACACACACCACCCAATTAGGAAATATCTATTATCCAGAAAAATGATAACAAAAAAACCATGGGAAGTACATAGAATCAAAAGAGAAACGCGTAACGCATAACGTCGGTTACCCCCTCCACCCCGCAGCTCACGCTCCACCCTCCATCCCTTTGGAGTCCCTTAACACCGAGAGTGAAGACAATACGAATCCATTTCTGATTGGTTCTCGTATTTTTGGCCTCCACAGTGTCACAAACGGGCGATAACATTTTTACCAATTGCAAAGATCATAAACTGGGATTGAGCGGGGATTAGGGGTACAGCAAGGAACAAACGGAATGAGGGAGGGAACGAAGACAGGAATTCGGGAATGGGTCGATCAAAGATTACGAGCAACTTTTGATTTGTGTAATCTTTGTTCCCGTTTGTGACATCCATGAGCCGCATTGTCTCAACTCTCCCTATAAAGGGACTCAACACGGGGATTGAATGGATTGCAATTTGCAAAAAGGAACCAAGAACATTGCAATATGTTGCTAGGATTGTGGAACTCCTTTTGTCTGCGAAGAAAAACCTGATTATCCATTGACAGTTTCTATTTCACTCGCTAAAAACTGTTAATTTAATACAAAAATTAGTATGTAAATCTCTTATTTTTCATGCTTTAAGTAATTTGTTTGCAGAGGATGAAGTTGCACGATCTTAGCACCAGTGCAATGCTTCTGCTTCCTTTTTGCAGAATGCAATTATAATGGGGAAACTACTGATTGGATTGCATTTTGCAAAAAGGAACCAGGAGCATTGCAATGTTGCTAAGATTGTGCAACTTCTTTTGTCTTGGAAGGAAAACCTGATTGTCCATTAACAGTTTCTATTTCACTCGCTAAAAACTGTTAATTTAATACAAAAATTAGTATGTAAATCTCTTATTTTTCATGCTTTAAGTAATTTAATTGCAGAGGATGAATTTGCTCAATCTTAGCATCAGTGCAATGCTTCTGGTTCCTTTTTGCAGAATGCAATTCTAAGGGGGAAAGTATACTGATTTTCCACCACTATCTGGCATCATCGTAGCGACGCAGGGGTTGAAATCTCTTATTTTATATGCTTTGAGTAATTTAATTGCAGATGATGAAGTTGCACAATCTTAGCATCAGTGCAATGCTTCTGGTTCCTTTTTGCAGAATGCAATTTTAATGGGGAAAGTCCTGATTTTCCACCACTATCTGGCATCATTGTAGCGGGGCAGGGGTTGAAGTGGGGCCCCGGGCAGGAGGGCGATCCGGGCGGAATACAAATCCCGGAGCCGGAGCTGAGAGCGGGGCCGGGGCCGCGGTCGGAGTCAGCTCGGTGATTAACGCACTGCTCATGATGGATGAACCAATCAACGTTAACGGACTGCCCGACATGCGACACACGACACATACACGGCCGACCCCCCTCGTGCCGAGACTTCGCAATGACGTCCCTGCCCGAACTCCCCCCCCCCACCCCCACCCGGGGAAAATCCGCGGAGAAATGCAACGGTTCTTGGATTCGAGCTGATTTTGATTGCAACCTGAGCTTGGGAAGTCAGCCGAAAATTTATCAGCTTTTCCAGGATGTTGCAAGGTTGCGCCAGTGTGTCAACAAATTCGAAATTTCCGGAAATAGTGCTGATTTTTTACAGGCGGTCCGGAAGTACTGAAAAAGTGCAGAAATTCCGTAGTAGAACCGGAATTTTTCGTTTTTTGTCATTTTTATCGTATTTGAGGGCGAAACTCAAATTAATGACATTCTTCGAGGAGGGATGTTGCAAGGTTGCGCCAGAATGTCTACAAGTTCGGAAAGTCCGGAAGTAGTACTGATTTTTTAAGGGCGGTCCGGAAGTACTGAAGAAGTGCGGAAGTCGGCAGTAGGTCCGGAATGTTTCGTTTTCTGTCATTTTTGTCGCAATATGACGGAGAAACTCAAATTTTTGAAAATTTTCAAATTGGGGTAAATCCCCGGGTTTTCCTTTAAATTCCCTGACTTATCCGGATCGGCTCAAACTTCCTGACTTTCGACCCGGTTTTCCAAACCGCCGCGCCGCACAGTGGATCGAGTCAATCAGAGATGTCTGACATGAAATTTTTGACTAAAACGGCAAACTTTTACGTCTATTTCGTCACATTGTAAATTTTAAGGCGTGCTTCTAGAAGAAAATTTCACGAAAAAACCCATGAAACCACTTTTAGAACTTTGAAGTTTTGTATAAACGGAGTTATAAGCTTTTGAAGTTTCCAAATTTTGTCCGACCTCTCCTACTGACTCGGCCCACTATGCGCCGGTAACAGCCGGTGTTGGCTATCGGTGTGTACCATCGATTTTCCTAAAAAAATTTTTTGGATCTTTCAAATGAAATTACCTAATTTTCGGCGCGAGTAAATCGACATCGACATGCGTTCGATTTTACGAACCACACTTCGTTACGAGTCGCATGAGGTGTTTCACTTTTTCACGTTCTAAACCGCACTTGTTTGAAAAATGTTTAACCCTCTCGGAATTTCTTGACGCATGACGGATTTTCCTGTTACTTTCTGGTGACATCGATTTGCCTGTTTCCCGGTTTATTCGGTGTTTACTGAGGTAGACCCCCAGTTTCCTCATGTATTAAGAGGCGCTATCATTGTATTGACAAGGTAATTACATAAGTGATTTCATGTTCTTAACCTTCGTGCAGAATCGTGAAATGGCCAAGTTCCATAAGATCATCGTACTCGGGGACTGATACCATCGAGATGCCAACAAGGTTAACGGGAACAGGTTGAACCTTCGGCGATAACTTATCGAACGACCTTAATCAATAAATAACTCCGCAAGATGGGACGTCACGGACGATAGCCAATCGAAAGAGGCTTCCATATAACCCCCGCGATGTTTGGATTTTTTTATTTACTTTCAAAAAAACAAAAAAGCATGCCAGGGTTGCCACATAATTTGGAAAATTAACTTCTCTGACATTTACTTGATTTCCCTGACACATTTTGGTGAAATTCCCTGACAATTAAACAAATGCCAGATTGTTTAAAAATAGTTTTCAGGAACAATTTGTCGTTAGAAACGTAGAACCCACTCGAGAAAGCAAATAACCGTGACTTGATAATTTTTCCATGACATTTTTGACATTTTCCCTGGCATTTCCAGGTTTTCCCTGACTATTTAAAATTCCCTGACATTTTCCTGATTTCCCCGACACATTTTGGTGAGATGCCCTGACAATTGAACAAATGCCAGATTGTTAAAAAATATTTTTCAGGCAAAGTGTGTTGGTCGAAACGTAGAACCCACTCAAAAAAGCAAATAACTGTGACTTGATGATTTTTCCCAGACATTTTCGTCATTTTCCCTGACTATTTAAAATTCCCTGTTTCCTGATTTTCCCTACACATTTTGGCGAGATTCCCTGACAATTGAACAAATGCCAGATTGTTAAAAAATAGTTTTCAGACAAAATGTGTTGGTCGAAACGTAGAACCCACTCGAGGAAGCAAATAACTGTGACTTGATGATTTTCCCCAGACATTTTCGTCATTTTCCCAATATTCCCTGACTGTGGCAACTCTGTTTGCCCCGTAAGTACAGCTTCCACGGCCGGAGTTTCTTTTTTTCAGTATTACTTTTTCTCACCGAGCATAGGCGCGGGTGGCCGCATGCACCGCGGAACTAGCGCTAGTCGGCGAGACATTGGCACGAGCGACCAATAATTTTTATTGCCTTGAGGCTCGGCGGTCGTGTCGGTGTCGTCGTGGCGCTTGCAGTTGCAGTTGACAAGTCGTTTACACCGTTCGTTCGTTCGTCGGTCGGTTCGGAGCGCCATCCTCGCTAACGATCGGAATGATAATGAGTTAATTACAACCGCAACCGTCAGGAGCTATACCAGACCCCGGCTCCTCCGGTACGCCGCAATGTGGCCCCGTAACACAAACCCTCGTTTCCCCCGCGAAAGAACGTAACTACGTTTCGACGTTGTCAAATTTCCTCGCGTCAGAGTTCCCATTCCACGTCCGTCGAAAGTTCCGGGATTCCATTTAGGCTGTTTCAAAAGGTCTGAGAAAGTTACGGAAAATGCAAAAGATCCGTCATATCTGGGGAATGTTAAAAGTTACAAAAAATGCAAAAGATCCGTTACATCTGGGAAATTTTAAATATTCCGGGAAAAATTCAGGAAAAGTTCAAAAGTTCCGGAATCCGGAACTAGTTCCCGGAAATGGGAGCACTGCCTTGAATAAATTACTATTTAACTAGGAAAATCTTGGTAATTTCTAACTGAAAAATACACTGATTTTCCTTCTGATTTCGTACAAAAATCAGACAAATTTGTGGCGAATATTTTTCGGGTAAATTCTTGTAGAGAATTTAATTATTTGATTAATTTAAAATTTAATTATTTAATTATTTGCAATTTTGCAACCTTGGAATGGAGTTACGTTCCTTTGTCCGGTAAACGACAAGACATCACCGCAACGCTGTGGCAACTGGGACTACTCCGCTGTTTCAACTTTCCTCTAGAATGTTGTTGGTTTGTCTCGTCGAGGCCGAGCTGGCTGCCTCAAGGGTGCTTGGAAAACACCCGGAAAAATATCCTGACTTATTCAAGTATTTCCTCGTCACACGGGACCGAGGCCACTGCTTGCCACACATTTTGGATTTTCTTGATATTCCTCAGACTTTTCATGCTTTTGGTCTGAGTTTTATCCGATTGACCAAGAATTTGCGGCATGAAAATTCTTTCAACGAGATATATTTGGATTCGAGTCGAAGCTTTGCAGGGGTGCAGAATTTTCCAAGCTTCCGCATTTCCACGCGCCCGCCGGCCGGCTTTCCACATTATTCTTATCGGTTTTCCACAAAATTTCCCACCAATCTAAAAAAGAGGTACCAAATTTCCCTATAAAAACATGCATTTTTGAGGACAATGCGTTTGTTACCTTGAAATTTTTGGATATTTATAGATTTAATTGCCAACAATACTGTCTGAAATATTTCCAAAATAGTATTCTTAAATTTGCCCAATAAATTCATTTCTTGTAGAGGGAAATATGTCTGAAGGCTCTTACAACGTTCTTCCTTGGCACAGTAGCATAGTGAGGGATCGCTCTAAACAAAAGCCAAAAGGCCGCCGTGATTCATGAACTTTCCCAAAGGGACATTTTCACTTCCGGTAAGTACACCCAATCCCGGAGCAACAACGTGACTGGAAAGCGTCGAACGACGAAAGCCCCAAATGGCGTGACGTGAACAATCGATAATCGATTTTACCCCATTTGAAGCTATGGTAAAGAATCGATTATTAAGATGTTCGCTGCGAACACCCTGTTTATCGATCCTTTAACATGGGTTTAAATGACGGTTCAATCGATACATCGCAAGCACGCCACGCCGCTGAGAGACCCGGCCCCGGATTGGAGTGGTCTCGGAGACATGCAGCGTGTAACAAGCGGCAGGAACTCGGAGCTTTTGAGGTAATCAATCAGAATCTATAAGTGGAGCTATTGCCTCATCGGTGCTTCGATCGATAATGAAGATTGATGCGCTGGAAACTGGACGACACGCGAGGTCGCCGTCGTCGCGTGGCGTGGCGTCGCGACGCCGGACGGTGACAGGACACAGGACAGCGACGACGGCTCCCGAGCCACGACCCGAACTGCCGTGTTACGGAAAAGAGCCGTATGTGCGTTCTTGTTTTATACACGGTTAGCACGTGCTCTTGTGTATGTTAAGTCTCATCGCAGAATGCACTTGTCATCCTTCTCCGTAACACAACGGCAAAGCCACTTCCACAACAACAAACCGTGGCTTCTCACTCCGAACAGACGTTTCGGGATGCAACGGAGAGTGTTGCGTTACGTAATCGACAGCAATGTGCGTGACGTCACTTCCGTACGATTTTCGTGTCTCCGCAGAATGCATCTTACTCCTCTTCGAGGAATGAATGGATCTAGCGAGATCGGCCTATATCGCTGGTTTCTAAAATCCCTTTAAAATAGTAAATTGGTGTGGCTAAGTAGCATTCCACGTTCAATGAGCAAATTCTTTAATGATCAGTCAAGTCAAGTCCATGAATTCCCTGACTTTTAACTACTTCGCCAAAGTTAGGTTACACCGATACGGGTTTGAAAGTCAAACGTGATTAGCTCGGATGCGCAAAGTGTCAGATCGACATAAATTTGCGATTTAGAAAAACAGACCACGGGCATGGATCTAAATGGCACCTGGGTGAAATAAAGGTGGCCCTAAAATTCCTGTTTTTTCCAGATTGCTGTGAGGCCACAAACGATTCCCGGATTTAGCGATCCGGATTTTTCCAAACTGCTTACGTTTCCTAAACGCTCCGGGTTTCAACAACAGAAACGAGCATTGGGGGACTTTCCTGACAAAAAAGGGGAGAAGATTCAAAAAAGGCCCTGCGAGTGCTCTCAAAAAGTAGCAAGGGATCGGCCATAAAACACGTAACGCACTTCTCCCCCCCCCCCCCCAACGTTTCAAACTTTATAAACGGCTCCCAAATAAAGCCCCAAAATGGGGCCTCTGAGGAGCCATCTCGTTCAAAGTTTAGGGTGCAATCACCCTCTCGCCCCCAGCACTAGTCCATCTCCACCATGCTGCAAAATACGACCACCCACACGGAGAACGGTTCCGCGGGCGGCGCGATAACGCATCAGAAGCCTCTAATCGGCCGACCGGCGATAACGACCAGAAATTAGTAACGCGCCCCCGCCCCTCCCCCGCGACCGCGGGAGAGGGGAGGGGGATGATTCATATCACCGGAACAAGTGCATAAGCCGAGTAATTAGCGGGGGAAAAAATTCAAGCTCGGCCGGACGCCGGACCCCGTGCCCGACGCGACGAGTGCCAATTAAAAGCGGACCTCCTCCCTCCCCCCACGGGGCACAACCGGTCCCCGAGCGCGCGAGTGAGCGAGTGAGACGCGAGAGTGTAGCGGCGTCGGTGGAGCGAGTGAGATACGAGAGCGTATAGTGTCGAGCGGGCTCCATTCACCGGTTCATTCATTGACGCGGCCGCGGAGTCATTCACCGATCGAGTCCGACCGACACCGACCGGCGGCGACCAATCGCGGCGCCGCTCGAACCCCACCGCACCGGTTCGTCTCGGAGCGACGCGGCCGAACCGCTCGACCGCGAGACCGCCAGTTCCGTGCCAAATCCCACGCTCCTGGACCTGGAGCACACGGTTAAAAATGTCCGTTCTCATGGATACTTTGAGTTGTTTTCATCGTCAGATCGATCAACTTTTTGGCTAAAGTCGATCGAGATCGTTGGTGACATCTGGGGGCGAAGAAAGTGTCCTCCTTAACTGGTGAACTCCGGTACTCATTGTTTCTCTTGACATCACTCAGAGCTTGCGCCTCGCTAGTGGCAAGGTAGGCAACAAGTGCAGCAGGCGCTGACCGTCAAGGGTTGGCGACAACCCTCGTCTCGTTTTGCGGATCCTAAAGATCCTAGTGAAACCCAGTGCTTGTTCTCCCACCCTACAGAGTGATCCAAAAGTCCCGTATGCCAAATCCGACGGTGTTAAAATATTGCCTTTTCTGGCAGTGTTACGAAAACTGAATACCAAGACGATCCATTTTCTACAAGGGTCCTTCAAAGTTAGAAAGATACAAGGTGGTAAATTAGTGCTCACCCTTCACAATTTTGTGGGGAGAAAAGCCAAAAAGTCGAAGATAATTCATTCTGATTGAAATTTTTGAACTTTTGGGCCTTGTTTTCCCCGCTAAACAGTGTGGACCCAGCCCTATTTTACCACCTTCTCACTTACAATTCGGGCCACGTTTCTAAGTGTTCTTTTCTTGTTAGAAATTATGTTGTGAGGTTGACAACTATTTTCTACCTCCTTATCATGATATTTTAAGAGCTTCCCACGACACCGAGAGAGTTCCGTTACGGAGCTATATCGTGGGTAGCTAATATGCGAACCCGGAAATAGTAGCGATCGCACATTTGCGTGGGTGCGTTAGGTGAATCGACGTGTTCCAATGCAGATGCTAGGTTAAAAATGGATTTTGAGTGCTACACAGCTTTTCCTCTCTTTTTTTGAGGGTCTGAAAGCTGAAAGCTGAAAGCTTCTAACTCAAGGAGTCACACATTTAATACGCATCTACCTAATTGCGTTGTGCCTGTGAGAGCCTGGTTTTTTCGGGCAGGAAAAACTTTCTGCGGAATTTGCTTACCAGCCACTTTCTTTGACACAAAAACTGAATGCGCAATTCACCAGCACCGGGTCCAACCCTGTATCATTTTTGAGGGATCGGCACCGAACATTACGTTTCAAATCCGCAGCTTTCCTTTCAGCATGCGGCTGAGCAAGCAAATGCGCCACTTATTGTCAAATGAACTATGGATCCGCATTCCTACGTATTATAATTCAAGTTGCGTGCTTACGGATAAAATTGAACTTGGAAAGTAGAAACGCCGTTTCCGCCGAAATATCTCTCGGAAATGGGTCCCTCGCAGACAACACGCAGCGCCAGTCCTTGATAAGCTTTTTCAGCGCGACGATCGAGGTTAGAAACCCGGCGCACAGTGGATCGAGCCAATCAGAGAGATTGGACATGAATTTTTTTTACTAAAACTACAATTTCGTAAGTTTATTTCGCCTTATTTTAATTTTTTAAGGGTGTATGTGAAGAAAATTTCACAAGGAAACCGATGGACCCACTTTCGGAACCTCAAAATTTTGTATAAACGGAGTAATAAGCTCTTAAAGTTTCCAAATTTTGTTCGACCTCTCTAAGTGACTCGCTCCACTGTGCGGCGTTGCACTGTTAGCCGGGAGATCCACGGAAAGTTGAAAATAAAAATTTTGGATTTGCTTACTAGAACGGTACTCATTTTGCGGCGGCCTACGAAACAACAAGACCGACAAAATCAATATAATCCTTGCTCTTAGCAGTTCAACACGACAGCATTGCAAAGCTCCGAGTGAGGCTGGCGATCGGAAGTGACCTTTGACCTCTGCCACGGCTCGTGTGTGTGTGAGGTCGGGAGGGGGTGGACGTACGAGAGCAGGGCACAGCGGATTCCGCGAAAAAGCTCCGGCAAGAATGGTGGGGGCGGGGAAAGGGGGAGAGGGGGGACGGAGGTACAGGGGGCCAGGGGGCGGATAATCTCTCGCTGTTGGTTCTCACTCCCACGTTCGTTGGCCACGTGCTGCTCGCACCCATCTTCCGACCAAAAGTATTCGAGTAAACGTAATGCGAATAGTTTTTCGATTAGCGATTAATAAATCGATTAATTTCGATTCGATCAATTATAGACCACTGAGATTTTTCTTGACTGTTTAATCGATTACTCTCTGTCGACATCCGGCCGATGAAAATTGATGCGTTTTTTTTAGCTTCCCGTTTCAAACACAATACTACGGCACAGGTGAACATTTCGTTAGAGGTGTCGTTCTATCCAACCCCCGTGCCCTGTTGCCCTGTGCACTGTAATGCGAAGCGGTGACTTCACCTCACTGTCGGTTTGCCTTCAATACTCAGTGTGGGCAACCCGAGCTCCCACGTGGTCGAATAGTGGTTTCACCCTCAGATGTCACGATTGCTCGCGGAGGAAAGCAGGAATATGTCCAACCAGAGCGTATGGCGCGGAGCTAGGACCCTACCTCGTACTTCTTTCTTTTTTTTCAAGATATTTCACTGCGAATCACTTTACAATCGCTGTGTGGGAGAAGTTATTTTCCAAAATTGCTGTATTTACAGTCCCCAAACAAAATGGCGACCCTGCTCATTATCTGTACAATGTGGCGTTAGGGATCTCCTTCATGACGACTTCAACTTTGAGAGCTTTTTCGAGCTTGAGAATTCGTTCCAGAGAAAACCAGCGTACCTACTTATCTCTTGCGAAATAATACACTAAAGAGTATTTAAATTGCTGAATCTCTATGGATTCTAAATAAGTAAATAGTTGGGAGAATGCAAAATCCCTATTGCGCGGAAGAACTCCATCGGTGTCTTTACCACCCTAGGGTCTCTGGACTGGCAAAGACCGTCTTTATAGAGCTCCACCGCACCGTGGAGACTTGCTTTTTCCAGATACAAGGCGTCGGCGTTGTTACCGACGAGAAAAACAATGGGGGCGATCGGAGTGCGACAGTACAAAGCGATCTCAAAGCGTCAAAATAAACCAGAGCCAGACCGAATGACCGGCGCACACCATGTCTGGAGCTGGTCGGCGCGGCGCGGAGCAAGGATTCGTGACTATATTAGGCCATTGGCGCGCGATTCCATGCGAAGGGGCACCACTGCACAGCGGCGCGCACTTATGCTGTCATTGCCTCCTACATCTACATCTACGCCGGCGCGGTGTCGCTGCCCATTCAGGTCTTTACGACTGCACCATGAATGAATCCCATCTCTCGACGCAATTCCACCATCGTAGCGCTTACGCGGTCGGATCCCCAGGCAGAGCGAATAGAGTAATCGCCAGTCTCAATGTAGAAACGCGTAAAACTGCCGTTCAGGGAGCAGAAAACGGAATTTAAATCTTGTGTTGGAATCAACTGAATTTACAAGCGTACAATGTTAAATATTTCTATGTTTGTGGTTAATTCGACCAGAATGCCTGCCAGTCATTCAAATTTCTTCCTTTTTCAGTACCTTTTCCTTGCTTTCCCGAAAATTCCTTTCATAGCGATTCTCAAAAATTCGTGCTTTTTTCGTTCTTTTTCCAGGCTTTTTCCTTACTTCTTCCTTACCTCACACGCACTTTTAAATATATTCGGATTGGGAACGTGGGATGAGGGAATGGCTAAGGGATAAACTGAAAAACACGAGGAATCAAACCTGCACGTTGATAAATGAATAATGTAAGGAAACCGCATACTCCCAACGCTTCTTACTAGAGTTTGTCACAAAAATCTCGAATTTCCGTAACTTTTCACCGAAGATCTGTGCTTTTTCCGTACTTCTTCACAGTCCTTCCGAAATCCGTGCTTTTTCGGTTTATCCGTACTTTTTCCGTACATTTTACATCCTGAATTACCCATGGCTCATGAGTGCCACATTTTGTCGCTTTTCTGACGTAAGGGCGTATCTCGATTTCCACGTGAGCCCATCTCTCCATGTATCTCTATGCTTTCCAGGGCTCATGTAGAATCACAATCAAGAGATACGCCCATACGTCAGAGGAGCCACGATTTCGCCGGCACATAGTTCCGTTTGACAGAAAGTAAGGTTTCGCTTTTCGATTTCTCTAAAGGAAAGCACACCCCTTTTAACATCGCATCTTATGCAGCTTTCTAAAGCACACCCAATCTTTCCTACTCGTCCATAGTTTCGTTCGGCAGAAACACATCCAAATATCGGCGAGTTCTTCTCACGTATTACCTATAGGTGCTCTGGATATTACCACGGAGTGAGCCATTACAGGAGGCGGAATGCGGCGAAAAGCGGAGAGGTCCGCCCGGGGCGGATTCGCTGCGGAACAATGGGTCGTGGCGGCGGGAAGCGTCTCGCGGCGGCTCTCCTCCCACCGCGGCGCGCGGGTTCCCGGGCTCGGAGAGCCGCGAGCTCCCAGTCAATGAGTCAGCGTGGACGGGCACTACGCCCGGGATTCGCAGCCTCCCAGCCACAACATCCGCGGAGCCGCTAGAAGCGGAGCGCGGCCGCGGGCCTCGTGGGCAGAGGCGGAGGCGGAGGCGGGCTCCGAACCAACGACCGCCGCGGCCGAGCCTCCGAGATCCTCGCATGCCGACGAGCCCACGTCCGATCCCGTTTCGACCACCGTCGGATTCCGCTCGCAAGGGCTCTCCGGCACCGGCCGGGAGATGCAGCCAGTGCGGGCCCGTACGGATCGAGGCGGACCCATCCGCACGTCACCAAGACAGTATTACCATGATGGAGCTCTTTCACTACTTGCACATGTCAGGAATTTGCGATTTAAGTACATTTTCTGACCTAAAATTTATATCCGAAGCTCGAAAAAGCTCTGAAAGTTGAAGCCGTAATTAGGAGGGGGGTATAGGTTCAAGGCGAACCCATCTGCACGTCACCAAGACAGTTTTTCCATGATGGAGCTCATGCACATGTCAAGAATTTGCGATTTAAATACATTTTCTTACTTAAAATTTACATCCGAAGCTCCGAAGCTCGAAAAAGCTCTGAAAGTTGAAGCCGTAATTAGGAGGGGGGTATAGGTTCAAGGCGGACCCTTCTGCACGTTACCAAGACAGTTTTCCATAATAGAGCTCTTGCACATGTCAGGAATTTGCGATTTAAGTACATTATCTAACTTAAAATTTATATCCAAAGCTCCGAAGCTCGAAAAAGGTCTGAAAGTTGAAGCCGTAATGGGGGAGGGTATTCACACCCTCATTCCCTCCATTACGACCTCAACTTTGAGAGCTTTGTTTAAACTTTGGGGTTTAAGTTAGAGAAAACCAGTGGCACTACGGTGTCTCTCGCGAAATTTTTAGTACAATAAAATTTTAAGCAAGGAAAAGTAGTTAAATCGCAATATCATCAAACACGCAATGGCTCCATTTCTTCGTTTTCTAACTATCTGACTTCGGTTTCTCCCCGACACCAAAATTTCCAAATTCATCGACTTCACCCAACTTCTCCTTTACTTTCAATGATATTCGAATAAAACCTCAACATTTATTCTTCATTTCGATTACGCTGACTTTCGCTGAACTTCGAAGACATTTTCACTTCTAGGGATTCATACTGTGAAGAAGGGCACTAGGAAGCTGCCTGTCTCTCGAGTACTATCGGCTGAAGTTGCTGAGCCAACATGCTACACGCAAAATTCCCCGACTTTTCTAGGTCATCGTTTACTCCCTGATTTGGTGCATTTTCCGCAGATCACCAGAAACCCTGATTTAAGGACGTCACTGAAGCCTTGATAACAACGTCTGGCAATTCTGAGCGGAGGGCTCCTGAGTCTTATCTGTGTTTCCATAAGTATTTCCGCCTAAAAAACGCAATTTCACTGAAATGTTTTGCAGATATTTATCATTTTGACAGGATCAGAAGGCTAATCCAAAAACCTGCATTTCCCTTGATCGTTTCGCGAAAATACCCTACATTTTCCTTGATACCGTTCCGACCTTCTAAAATGTGTACTTTTACAGTATATTCGTGCTTTTTCCGTCCAGACACCAAAGTTACATCAGCGGAGCATTAAAACTGAAGAGTGATGTACGTTTTCTCACTAAGAATCAAGAGCTTCGAACTACTGCTGCAAAAATCAGCCGAAAGCGTCGGGCGTGTGTAGTCACATGAAACCGGTCAATTACGTTCATCACAGAGGACAAAGCAACAATTCAGCGGCAATATCGCCGACGGAGGATTCAATTTAAATCGATTTGTAGCGATCGAATAATCCGACGACAAATATACCGGCTCAGGACTGGGCCCAGACATCTTTGTCCTTCATTGTGTCTGGAAATTTGGCGGGAAAATGGGCGAGGCGGGGTGGAGGAAGTGACGGTCATCGATGTCGGCTGGTCAGCACGCACAGTGGTCCATATTTCGACCGAGTTCGGCAGAAAGGAGCCAAATGCCCGGACTTGCGTCCTCGGTGAAAGCACGCAAGTGCTTACGAAGGCCATAACTGATATATCCTTTTTGACAGAAACCGGAAAAATTGTCTCTTTCAAGCTTAACAGGGCTCAATGAGGGGACAGGAATTAGGATATGGTATACAGTTTCAGTCCATTAAATTCATAGTAACAGAATTGTGCTTCGATGGTTAAAGCTTATTGACTTTAGCAAAAAATAATAGGATCTGTTCCAACTGTAAGTTCCTTTCGTTCAGTATCAACGGAGATATTACTCATTGAAACCACGACACATGGCGTCATTCTCCGCGGTAGTGCATCCCGTGGTTTCTGCCGACCTTGGTTTCATCACATTTGTGCTTCGGTACACGGATGAAACCCAGACGGAAGGATCCACGGGATGCACTACCGCGGTGGATGACGTCACTGACCGTTTCTTCCGAAAAGCGATATTCCCGTTATAAATGGGCGTAGAAACTCGGCGTTCATACAGATCTTCCTTTCCTTTTCCTTTGGGAAGCTTAAACCATCAAAACACGATTCTGTAACCAGCGCGACTGACCCATCGTTATTCTTGGGCTGATGGATTCGCATTAAATGAGAGAAACGGTCGCATCATATTGGCAACGCTGTCTCTTGGCGCTTGCCAGGTTAGGAAAATTCCCTCCTCAGCACATAATCGCGTATGTACTCAATCAACTCCTAAAAACCAACGAGAGAACTCCAATTAACCTCACCAATCCAGACAAAAATTGGTCATACGTTGGATTGCCGGATGCGACCGGTCCCATCACGATGTGACGCAAGAAAGAAATGAAAAAAAAATTTATGAAATTTCACGAGGATTTGAAATATTTCACATTTGTCAGGAGTTAGAGTATGCAACCCGCCTTCAAATCAAACACGCGAAACTAGAAGAAAGTCACAATTTTTACATTTGGCGAAACATGAAAAGGAGCCGGTACTGTTCAATATTTTTCATAAATTTCCGAAGTTTCATGAAACATTTTGCATAAAATTTCAAGATTTAACCCCCCCCCCCCTTTTTACCATGTAGTGACCAGGATCGGGATTCGACTACGACGCACACATACATAGAGCTCGCGGGCGTGTGTGACCACACCACTGTGAGACATGTGTATCGTGGCGGCGAGTCAGCGAGGCGGTGGCGGGGGGCGGGAGGGGTCGAGTGACGAAAACACTCTCGCACGCATGCGCTTTACTACACACGAAACCCATACAATTCGCGATTGGGAGCCCGGAGTGGATCTGCCCAACTCCAACTCGGACGGTGGTAACAAAGGACGGCCTTGGGCCTGGAGCCGCGGCCGCGGAATTCCAATTCGCCGATTCCGATTCGCAATTCTCTGCGTCTAGCGTCTGCGTTCCTTCACTCGAGCACTCGTCCCACCGAATTCGGTAGAGAGGAACCAACCGACTGGAAACGCTCATCGAAGTACCAGGCTTTCCATAATGCATACATTTTCCCGCTTCCTGGAACTGGGGAAAGAAGAGAAGAGACAAATGTCACATCCAGAAATTGCATCAATCAACAGATATTTACATGGTAACCAATGAGCCAACTGATGGTTGATGCATCCAGACTGATGTGACTTTCGTCTCTTCTTTTCTTTCCCCAGTTCTAACTCGATTTTCCGATTTTGTTACTTTACCCCGACTCTGTTTAAGGCCTAGATACACCTGCGAGTTACAAGCGCTTGTTGAAAGTGAAACACCAATACGCAAGGAGAATTTCGATAGCTTGACGTCGAGCGATCGAAATCCTCCTTGCGTATTGGTGTTCCACTTTCAACAAGCGCTTGTAACTCGCAGGGGTATCTGCCGCTTACAGGCAGAAATGAACCGATCGCAAGGAAACGCTGTTGAAAAGGTCCTATAATTTCTTCATTTTATGATTCCCTCACATTATTCCCGGGCTCTGAAATTTCCCGATCCGCTGTCTCGTTTAAGGAACCGATTGCAAGGATATTGCAGGGGTGGAAAATCGGATCGCATGATCGGTGAGGAAATTCTTGGCCGAAATGACACCGAAATTTTTCGGCAAATATTCTGTGTGTGTATCCATCCGGTGTATCCATCTTTCCGACTTTTTGAAGACGTCACGAGCAAAATTTCAAAAGTGGAGCGCAAGGAACCTCGGCAGTGAGGCCAAAACTCCGGATTGCGAGAAAAAGTTTAAGTTCCGGAACTGGCTGGAACTACCTGTTTCACGCCGTGGAACTACTTGTTCCGCGACAGAGTAGGATTTACCGACTTAATCGAAATTTTCCCGGCTTCAAAAACTGATCATTCCGAACTTGGGCCTTATTTCATTTCATTACGCTCCTTTGTCAGAACGAGACTGGACTCGATCCGATTCAACTCGACGAGACGGGAAGAGCGACAGGCCGGACGGCCCGGCAGGGGCCGAGATGGGCGGCAAGTGTAGGGGCCGAAAGTGGTCAAACCCGGCCTTGAACCAAATATTGGCCCAGTCTCGCGGGGCAGTCGCCGCGCCGGCCGTCGCACAAAGCCGCGCTCTCTCATCGACACTCCACTTCATCCGGGAACAACCTCCTCCCCCCCCCCCCCNCCTTACACACTCGATCTATCACTGGGACTTCCTGATTAACTAAACCTCGGCTACGCTGCTTTGCTGAGGAAGAACGACCTATGACCAATTAAGCATTGCCAAATTTTGCCAGATAAAACGCATGTCATGAAGGGAAGCTACGCATATTTTTTCTCACAATATCCAGATATTCAAGATCAAATCGTGGACGATTTTGTCTGAAAAATTTGGAGAAAAACATTCAAAATTTTCCAAGGAAATTCATCCTTTACTGAAGGAAGTATGGCAACGTGTGGAGGTGCCTGCGGCGTTCTTCCTTAGAACAGCGGTACGGACGGGGTGATGGCCCGCTTGAGTGGATTTTATTGACATGCGAATGAGCTGTTCCATAAAGTTCGCCGGGAATCGCGTTTTCCAAGGTTTTTTTTAAAACGATCGGCTGAGAAGACCTAGACCTAGTGAGGGTGAATGGATAGATAAACGTGATGATATTACCTATGAAAAATGACCGCTAATTGATACTCGGTTCCAGATTTTAAAATTTTAGCGTTTGGAGTTGAGCGACTGGGAGAAAGAAAAAACTTCCTTGCCCGTTCCTATGGGCGCTTTTGGAAAAATGCTCCGTGCGTCTGGGATCGGTGCACAACACTGCCGTGCTAAGGAAGAACGCCGTATGAACATACGAGAGTTGCCAAATTTCTTTCAATAAAATGTTTATTGTTGAGGAGAGATATGAATATTTTTCCTTGAAATTTTCAGCAACGTTGGGTAAACTCGCGGGCAAAATTATCTGAAAAATTGGAAGGAAAATATTCATAAGTTTACCGGGAAATTCGTATGTTATCAAAAGGAATTTGGCAACGCCCGGAGAATCATACGGCGTTTTTCCTTACCACGGTAGAACAGCACTTAGCTCACTCCTTTTCCCGCCTACCCCTTATGAACGCGGAGAAAAAAGGGAATCAGCACATCAAAAGAAGCGACAACCGGAAAAAATCTACTCCAAAAGCAAGAACAAAAAAAAAAAAGAAGAGATATTGAAAGTGTGGAACAAAGGAGTAACAACGAAGACGGATCCACGGGTCAAATCGTCATACACAGGTGTCATGTCACCAGCAGGACATGGTCACCTTGTCGACGCAGACAGAGAGTCGAAAAGAGGCTTCGCCATGTTGTCAGACGACACATTGGCGGCGAGCGTCCACTCAAGGACTCTTGAATACCTCCAAAATTCAACTGAGTCCGTCAAGAGCTGTTCTGCCGTGCAAAGGAAAAACGCCGTATTCCGTTCGGCGTTTCCAAATTTTCTTCGATTAAACATGAATTCCCTGGTGAACTTATGAATACTTTTCTTCCAATTTTTCACAGAATTTTGTTCGTATTTTGATCTTAAGTTCCTGGAAATTTCAGGGGAAAATATTCGTATCTTTCCTCAGAAATAAACCTTTGAGCAAAGGAAATTTGGGAACTATCGAGTATCCATACGACATTCTTCCTGAACACGGTATTGCCGTACTTCGTTGTTTCAGGGAGCGCTTAGCTTGCACTATCAAAGGCAAAGGGGCTAGCGTATCTAGGATACCAATTTCGGCCTTTGACACCTCTTTTTGGTGAATGAGTACTTTAGCATTGATAGGCAGGTCGAAGAAAAGTTCGATCAAAGACAGGGCCGGATTTACCTACTTGCCGCCCATGGGCCGCCTGAATTTTGCCGCCTCCTTCTAATTCTTTTTGAAACATCGATAAAAACCATCAAGTGAATGTGCCAGCGCGGAAGGGGTGCATAAGACGCGTTTACTCGTGTTAAGCATTTTTTTTGGGAAAGCCCCGTCAACACTACTAGCAAAAGTTCACGGACCTTTGCGCGAAATTTAAGTTTCGTGCACCTATCTCTTTGCGGACAAGGCCTTCCATTCAAAGAAATGAACGAAAAAATTATGAAAGGACAAACATAAATGTGGTTTAATGATTTTAACTTCCGCCGCCGCGCCGCGCTGACCGTACTGTGTTTGGCGCAGTGCGTGAAGTTTACAGTCTTGTAGGCGCTATGATTTTCACGCAGACCGCTGCGGAACGCACTGTGTTTGACGCAATGCGTGAAGTATTCATGCATTCTTGCAGGCGCTATCCGTTTCACGCTGACCGCAGTGACCACACTATGTTTGATGCAATGCGTGAAGTATTCGTGCAGTCTTGTAGGCGCTAATATGTGTTACATGCCGATCGCCACGCCGAGGGCTTCTCCTTTTCATCTCAAATCCTCGTCATCATTTCTCTCTGTGTGTCTCTGGGTGTCCGCAGCGAACACCTTATTAATCGAGTCTTTACCATAGGTTTAAATGGCAGAGCAATCGATACATCGCAAAGCACGCCACGCCACTGGCCTCATGAACATTCGGATGTTGACTTTCCTTCCGGTGGATATTTATTTTTGAGGCAAATTATGAATATTTTTTCTTGAAATTGTCAGTCACTGTGGCTGATATTGCAAGTATAATAATCAAACTATTCGGCAAAAAATATTTCGAATTTTCTCCCGAAAATTGGTGATTTACCGGAGGAAATTTGACAACGTCTGGAGGCTCTTACGGCGTTTTGCCTTAGGACGGCAGCATGACGCGCGGTCGCGGAACAGCTGTCGACGTATGACCTTCCGTAGAGCTTCGGGTCGGGATTCGGCAACGGCGCACAGTGGCACGAGTTTTTCGGAGAGGTCGGAGCAAAAAATTTTTGACTAGAACTTCAAATTTTGAGGCTAATTTTGACACTTTCTAAACTTTACGGAATATTCCTTGAAGAAAATTCTACGTGAAAAAAAAAAATAAAACTACATTTAAGAACTTTACGCTCCATATTAACATTAGATACATGCTTGTGTGATAGGTCTTCACGTTTTGTCCGACTTCTCCGTTGGGCTTCTTCAATTGTGCGACGGGCGGCGATGAATCAGGCGACACCCGACGCGTCGGCGTCGCGACTCGGCAGTCTCAATCTCAAGCCCCGACGACAGCTGTCCAATAAACTAATTAATTAACCGAGTGACCGGTCGCCGCCGCGCCGGTCGCGGATTTCACCGCATTCGACCGACCGGCCGCTGCTCTGCCGTGCTATGGAATAACGCCGTATGAGCCTTCTGACTTTGATAATTTCCTTTACTGAAAACAGAATTTACTGGAAAATGTTTGAATAAGTTTATTTGAATTTTTCAGATGATTTTGCTCGCAGTTTGGTCTTACATATCTGGAAATTTCACGGAAAAATGTGCGTATCTTTCCTCAAAAATAAGTGATTTATCCGGAGAAATTTGGCAACTCTCGAATGTTCATACGGCGTTTTTTCTTAGCACGGCAGTGTTAGTCACGAAAACCGACGAAAACGAACGGTAATCTACCGGTCAGCAGGGTAATGCTCGCAATCGTGAGACACCTTTCCCGTGTCCTCGAGAATGGGTCATTGGCGGATCCAACAAATTGGCAACATTGTTTTTCTCCACGTAAACCTGTGGAAATGTATCAAATCTTAGAGGGGTAGGTGCTCCGACAACAATCGATTATTTAACATAGGTTTAAATGGAGGAAATCCGGTGTTGCCACATTGCTGGATACACTTGTGGAATGAGTTGGGAGCGAATTTAGTTCATTTTTGAGGCGTAAGTGAGCGCAAAGCTGTCTTGAAGTTTCAAGATCTCGAGATACACGGCGTCCTCTCGAGGACCTTTCAAGTCGAGATGGTTTCAAGTTCCGTCGTAAAATTCTGATCGTCATGCCCAGCTCGTAAAGCAATGGGCCTTCCCTGCCACCACTTTCAACAGGTTGTGTTTCAAAATGACCATCCTATCGAATGTTGCCAATCGCGATGAGGTGACCTGCTGAACCCGATCTGATCGTTCGTGATTTTTTATTGAAATAAAAGTATTTGTTGTCATACAAAAGGTCATAAGTGCATTTCCACGACAGTGGCTTGTTCTTGAATTTTTGGCGGTATAATTCTTTCCGAGGTAACGACAGATCGCCTTTCGATGAAACTTGGCGGGAAGTAGAACTTGAGATGAAGCTCCTAATATATGTCTGGTGGAACTTACAGCGAGATTTCGGAGCTAGCCGCAAAAATTAAGACAAGGGGGAAAGGATACTATTCGCTGACAGACCTCAAGGGGTCTAAGATCAAAGATTGAGCTAGATCCCGGATCTGGCTCCACAAAAATCGGCAGATCACTCAAAATAGAACTTGGGACAGTCCATCTCAAACGTCCACCTTGACTCAATCCGAATATAAACCGGACTAAGAGCGGGGAAAGCAGTGGCGTGACGTGCTGTGCAATTTATCGATTGATTTGCCATTTAAACCTATGGGAAAAGATCGATGGACAGGGTGTTCGCAGCGAACACCTTAATAATCGATTCTTTACCATAGCTTCGAATGGAGAAATATCGATAATCGATCATTCACGCCTCGCTATGAGGGAAGATCGAGACCGAGGGGAAAGTGAGTAGAGGTTCGCATAATGTCATTCATGTTAAATTCATATTTCTCCAACAGGGGCGGCCTTTTTCGTGTACGTGTTATGCAGTGGAGTGGCGTGCTTTGCGATGTATCGATTTACCTGTCATTTAAACCAATGGAAAAAGAATCTATGAACAGAGTGTTCGCAACGAACACCTTAATAATCGATTCTTTACCTTAAGTTTCTAATTCCCTGACTTCCCCTGACCTTGGATCGAAATTTCCATTTACTTTTTTGCTTTTTAAAAAGGCTGATTTTCGATGGACTTTGATAAGTAGATGAGTTAGAAATCCCCTGACTTTTCCCGATCATTGCGAATTCCTATAAGTTCCCGATTTTCCAGACCGCCAGCTGCCCCAATTCAATAGAATATGAATGTAAGTTGAAGAAGACATTCAAAGCGCTTATTAAGGATATCAAAAACAAATCAGGGAGTCGGGGTGTTTCCTTGCGAACAAATCGAAATAAATCCATTAATCCAAGATGGACAACTGCACTACCCGACCCGATTGAAAACACGCTTTCTTTACCGATGGGGAGCTACCCCAGGAACGGTGGTTTGTTTTCGATGAAAAGGAGGAAGGGCAGCGAGGTCACAGAACGCGGTGAGGGTGCTTTAATCTTAATCAAGCGGTTCGGGATTCGATTCCCGAGGGGAATGACCGTTCAACAACTCGCTTTCTCTGACTAGCATCAATGTTTAAAGAGCCCTCGGTGGTCCCGAAGGCTTGATGAAAGTCAAGCTCATGCAAGTTTTACTTGAAAATCCGTCGTCGACTGACTTTCAGAGAGATGGAATTTTTTCTTGAGACCAACTACAGATGTCGTTTTTCTATGCTTTTCAGAAGCTACCTGAAATTCTCGTTATCGGAGCCTGCTCTACACTGGAAAAAAACACACATTGGATCTGGAGTCCAGACTCTTAAAAACATCAACAAGAAAATGTACTTTTGATTCAATCAGAATGTAGCTTAAATCAAGAACCAAGCCTCTTAATTTAAGCGGATTTCGTTTTGATTCAAGCAAGAATCCGATTGAATTAAGAGTATTTTTTCTTGTCAATGTTTTCAAGAGTCTGGACTTCAGATCCAATGTGTTTTATTTCCAGTGCACACTATACTGCCACGCTCTGCTAAGGAAGAACGCCGTATAAACCTTCAGGTGTTGCCAAATTTTCTTGGATAGCATTCGAATTCGCGGCGAATTTATGAATATTTTTCTTCCTATTTTTTAGATAATTGTTTTTCGCAATTTTATCTGAGGTTCCTGAAAATTTTAGAAAAATATTCGTTATTTTCCTCGAAGATAATCATTTTACCAGAGGAAATTTTGCAACCCTCTTACATGAAGCGTTAGGATAAGATGGTAAAAATAATGATACGAGCTTCACGGGAAATTCGCCTCATCTCAAAACTTTCCGTTGCAAACCGACTGCTGCACTGACATTTCCTGTCCGCGGCTATCAGGCGCACTGCCACAACGCACTCGTGCCAAATTCTGATTTCAATCTGCCGTGCTGAGTAGAAACGCCGCATGCGCATTCCAGTGTTGCCAAATTGCCTTTCACAAAATTTTGAATTTTGAAAAAACTTATGAATATTTTTCCTTGAAATTTACAGACTCATTCGATCAAATTACGAACGAAATCCTCTGAAAAATCAGAGAAGAGATATTCAAAAAATTTTCTGAAATTCCGTGATTTGTTGAAAGAAATTTGGCAACGCCTGATAGCCCATACGACGTTCGTGTGTAGCACGCCAGAAATGTATGTTAGCGTTTCGAACACGAGCCGAAAAATATCATATTGATCTCCTAAATTTTTTCTAAACCTATTGAGGTAGGTAAAGTCTTAGAAAAGCTGAAGTTTTTTTTTTCCTTCGATAAAAAATCTGATTGCTAAGACGGAAACGAACAGAGGCTTATTACCTCTCAACAAAAAACCGAGGGTTTTCATAATTTCTTCATGATCAAATTGTTGGATTCTCATTTTTCCTTTTTTTTTTCAAATCTTCAACTTAATTTTCCGCGCGTTAAAAATCCGTGCGAAAGGGGCGTCCAACTAGTTGACCGAAACAGACATCACGCTCGAGGAAGCACTGAAATTGCACCCGTAACTTAGCCGGAAAACCGTGGACAGATCTCAAGATTTCGCCTGCGAAATTGAACGTATGCAACCCGGCTCACCGCGGAGTTAAAATAGTTGCATGTGAGATTCGAACCCAACTTCGAGTATTCTTCCATTGGTTTACTCTTCGCGCATTATTGAAATGCCGAGTTTATCTTTCGGAAAGGCATCTCGCTGAAACTGCGACAAAAATTCCGCACCTTCTTGCGGAATTTCTGTATTTCACAGTTGGAGGGGTCGGACAAAATTTGGAAACTTTCAACGTTAATAACTTCATTTAACAGGGTGTCTACGATAATAGACTGACTAGAAATCAGTACTTCTTCAGAAATTTTTCAATACATTCACTAGAAATTCAGTGCCTCCTCAACAGAAAAATTCAGTACTTTTTCAGTACCTCTAATTGACGAAATTCGAAAACTTTCAATTTCTCGCTCAAATTGCGAAGAAAGTAACAAAAAAATGAAAACAATTCCGGACCTTTTTGCGGAATGTCCGCACTTTTTCACTACTTCCGGACCGCCCTTACTAATTCAGTATTATTTCCGGAAATTCTAGACGTGTATACACCCTATTCGACAATCCAGAGAATCATGTGGACCGATCTGCGTGCGGATCTAATCACCGAAGTTTTCTACTGCGCGTATCCTCCACACACGCGCAGTGAATCCCTCCGTCACTCCAGGAAAAACTTTCGAGGGCTCGATTTCGGAGAGCGCCCACTCCGGCAATGCGCCCGCCGGCCGCTGCGACGACTCTTTTGTTCTATTTTTACGAGCCTGCTTCTATTTACGCCAGAGCGGAGCCGGGCCCCCAATCGCCCCCCCCCCCCCCCCC
>NW_017547182.1:75134-85309 GCF_001854935.1 Bemisia tabaci
GATCGCCCATTTCGCTCAGTATCCGCCCGCGCTCTGGTCGGGCTCGGCTCGGACTCTTTTACGAATCGGTCATCGTTAAAACATCGCGATTCCATTCCCTGTTGAGATCTGAGCTCCATTAGAATGAACGTATTCCAGAGCTCGAGTTATCGACCGGTTCGTGCGCGATGTCCATAGATTTTGGCCGCTCTTTCCCACGTAAACAGTGGAAAAGTACCGCTCTGACGCGGTTCCAAGTGCGTCTGGTGACACGTCACGTCACTCCGTTACACACCCAGGGCTATGCATTGCCTTCAATTGAAAGAAGAAGAAAAACATTGGTTAAGGCCTCGATAGACGATCAAATTCCTGAACCAATTACCATCAAAGTGTCGGGAGTCATCAGTCTTAAACTCATTGATTTGCTTAATTTTTAAATGAAAACTTGGCAGAAATGTTTCCTGAGGCAGGAAATGATGAATGGTGGCACTCCATTCTGATCTTACTTTGAACAAAATAGTGCGGCCCGTCAAAATTTGATGGTAGATGGTGACCATCAGTCATCAGTATGTCTACTTTGATCGGAATTGGTTCGGAATTTGATCGTCTATCCAGGGCTTTGCAAGGACCGTAAGATTCATACGGAGAATAGAGGATTTAGGTCCGGAAAAGACAGATTTTCAGTCATGGATGTCGTTCAAGTTTTACGTAAGAAAATTCAGGGGGAGAGGGGGTCTCCGTAAGGGCGGCACTAACTCAGCAAAAGGAGTTGATTTCGCTCCGCACTCATATCACCCCGGTTGTTCGGGAGTAAATCGGCGCCGAGCCGGAGTGAGATGCATAGTAACCAATCTTCGTTTCAAACAAACTGTTCGAGAATTGTGAGTAAAATTAGGAGTGCATTCAACTCCCCCCCCCCCCCAAAAAAAAAGAACTCCAGTGGTTTAAATGAAGAGCGAAGTCCGCTCCTTAAGAGTAGGGGTAACTCCCCAATAATCAGTAGCGAGGCGTGAATGGTCGATTATCGAAATTTCCCCATTTAAAGCTATGGTAAAGAATCGATTATTAAGGTGTTTGTTGCGAACACCCTGTTTATCGATTCTTTTTTACTGGTTTAAATGGCGCAACAATCGACGTAACGCCAAGCACGCAACGCCACTGGCAATAATGTCTTGCACTCCGGATTTCACGCGTCGATCCATCCCTCTGATTTGCTCCAAATCCTAGTGCAATGAATCCGATGTGCGGTACCAACTTGGGCTGACCTATTTCCGGAGAAAAATGAATTTCACAAAATACGTCCTCGATCACGGAGAGAGGATAATGTTCGCTGCCGAAGCGTTCAGGATTATTTTCCTCTAATCCCAGCGCTACAGCGACCCCCCCCCCTTCGCGCTGCGCCCCGCGACAACAACGAAGCCCTTATCCTTCATTTGACACGCGTTCACATGCGACCTTTCCGACTTTTTTCTCCTTTCTGTATTTTGAAACATGGTTTTCGATGTTCCAGATTTTAAGCCGACGGCAGGGTTGACAAATTGCACCTTCGCCGCTGACATCGATCTGAGTTCCGTATTGTTCAACGTGGGATACAAATTTTGAAAAATCCGCGCGAAAAAAATGAAAAGAAAAGGAACCACGCTACGGGATCAACCAAATAACGCTTCTGCTGTTTGGTTACCTCAAATTCAAAGTAAAAGAAAAAAGCTGTAGTTAGGACGGTATCTACGTAAAAATGACGGGTAAAATCGACCCAAAATCAAGGCCCCTCACGCCACCCACCCATACATCATCAGCGTTAAAAAACCTCCGAAACCAACTGTCAAAAAGAATTGATCGTATTCGATACATCAAACAGGTGAGATTGTATCGATATCGATTGGTTCAACATGTAACCATAGCCTCAAAAGTCAATTTAGAAAGCTGCGGGAACGGGTCTTTCAATTTTCGATGGATTATTTATTCTTGTGAGTACCAAACGGCTGTGAAAAGTGATATTGTAAGGAATTTTCTCATTTCCAGGGTGTCTACTTAAACAGGCTGGCCAAAAATCAGTACTTTTACGATACTTTTTCAGTACATTCCCAAGAAATTCAGTGCCGCCTTCACGGAAAAATTCAGTGCTTTTCCAGTACCTCCATTTCACGAAATTCGAAAAAATTCAAAACTTTGAATTTCTCGCCCAAACTGAGAAAAGGTGACAAAAAAATGAAAAAAATTTTGGACCTTCTTGCGGAATTCCGCACTTTTTCAGTACTTCCGGACCGTCTTTAAAAAATCGGTGCTATTTCCGGACTTTCCGGAAATTCCGGACCTGTAGACACTCTGATTTCCAGCTTTTCCAACTTCAATCCTAAGCTTTCTGTTGGTTACGTTCTATTGTTTTAAACCAAACGAGACATCGAATTGCTATCGAATACAATCCATCAACGGCTAGAAACCCTCCATAAAATCCCTCCTGGAAAAAAAATCCGTGTATAGGGCACTTCGGCAGCGCGGCTCGGCGTGTTGACACCTGAACACATGCTCGGCGAATTCGAATCCGGAACGGGGAACGGGTTGAGCGGGAGGTGAAAGGACACAGGATTAAAAGCGCGGAGCACGCTCGCCGGCGCCGAAAACAGAAAACAGAGGCCCGGGCCCGAGCAGAAGCTCCACAACTGCGAGAAATCACACGAAATCCGTTTTTAGCTCTAACCCCTCGACTCGCAACAGCTGAAAAAGCGGTAACCGGCTTAGCGCCTCTCACCACCTGTAAAAGCGGTCGGCTAAGCTCGGATAACACCCTCTGACCGACTCCTGACCCGAGCTAAGCTCCGTTTCGTCCATAAAAAAGGAGCACGACTAGAGAGAAGAGACCCTCCACTGGCCGTTTGGCCACAGGTGGAAGCTTTGAATTTCGCGGAGTCAACAATCCCTTGAGGACAATGGATCAGTTGCGCTGGTCACAGAATCGTGTTTAGATGTTTGATTTTTGTAGATTAGCGAAAAATAATAAGATCTGTCCAAGCCGCAACTTTCTACATTCAACATTAACAGAGATATCGCCCTTTGAAAAGTCAGGTTTTTGACGTCATCCCCCGCGGCAGTGACACCCTTGGTTTCTTCCTCTTTTGTTCCATCAGTGATGCAGAAGGTGCAACACGAAACTTTGCCGACGTTAAACGTAAACGAACTGAGGTGAACTCGACTGACCGCCTGTTCTCTTCGTGGGGAGTGCGTTATCTTGGCTAGAAGATCTTCAAAGTGCGAATCCATCAGTTTCTTGAGTTTGTTTACGTTTAACGTCGTTGAAATTTCGCGTTGCATCCCTGCATCACTGATGGAACAAAAGAGAAAGAAACCAAGGGTGTCAAAGCCGCGGTGGATGACGTCAAAATCCCGACTTTTCAAAGGAAGATACCTCGGTTAATGTTGAACGTAGAAAGTTGCGGTTTGGACAGATCTTATTATGTTTCGCTAAACTACAATAATTTAACCATCAAAACACGATTCTGTGATCAGCGCAATTGTACCATTATAAGGGAGCTACAGTCATTGACCGTCATTGGGTGGGAGTCATTTCGTGAAGAAGACGACGTAATAAGCAAAAAAGAATTGCTGTCAAATGGTAACGGAACCATTCCGCACTACTTTCAGCAGAAGAGCCCTTCAACACTTTTTCCGATGTCAAATTTGACGGCATCCGAAAACTCTACTGGGGGAACTTTTAATAATCGATCATCCACTCTCCACTAGAATTCGCGCATGGAATGCGGAGAAGAAATGTGGACACCGGGAGTCTACCGGGAAATTCGTGTTTTATCAAAGGAAATTTGGTGACGCCTGAAAGTTCATACGGTAGACTAATACGCAAACGCCATAGGCACATTCGAGAGGAGCCAAATTTCCTTCGCTTAAATTTTTAATTTTGAGCAAAGTTATGAATGTCTTCCCTTGAAGTTTTAAGGAACTTTGGGTGAAATAATAGCGACCAAAATCACCTGAAAAATGGGAAGGAAAACATCCATAAGTTTACCGGGATATTCGTACTTCATCAAAAGAAATTTGAAAACGTCTGAGGGTTCATACGGCGTTTTTCCTTCGCACGGCAGACGAATGCGCAAACGCCATAGGCACATTCGAGAGGTGCCTTTCCTTCGCTAAAATGTTTATTTTCGAGGAAAGTTATGAATATCCTCCCTTGAAATTTTAAGGAACTTTGGGTTAAATAGCGACCAAAATTACCTGAAAAATGAGAGGGATAATATTCATAAGTTCACCGGGAAATTTGGCAACGCCTGAAAGTTCATACGGCGTTCTTCCTAAGAAATGCGCATTCGGACATCTCCGAACTCGAGGACCGGGCACCCCGCGAACACTCCCTTGAAGTTTTAAGGAACTTTAGGTGAAATAGCGATCAAAATTACCGTGAAAAATGGGAGGGCAAATATTCAAAAGTTCACCGGGAAATTTGACAACGCCTGAAAGTTCATACGGCGTTTCTCCTCAGAAATGCGCATTCGGACATCTCCGAACTCGAGGACCGGGCACCCCGCGAACACTCCCTTGAAGTTTTAAGGAACTTTGGGTTAAATAGCGACCAAAATTACCTGAAAAATGAGAGGGATAATATTCATAAGTTCACCGGGAAATTTGACAACGCCTGAAAGTTCATACGGCGTTTATCCTACGAAATGCGCGTTCGGACATCTCCGAACTCGAAGATCGGACCGGGCACCCCGCGAACACCACAGCGTCGGCGGCCTCCCGTTCGGGGCGCAGCGTCCGGCCGGAGACCCGGAGTCATCACTGCCCAGACGGGGGAGGGCGGGAGGGCGGTACCNGGGGGCCGGGGGGGGGGCGTGGGAGCGAGGGAGAGCGACGGCCACCCGCGCGCCCAACGAGCGGGAGCGAGAGACGCCCGTCGACGAAACGAGAGCAGACGAGCCGCGAGACGACAACGGCGGCGGCCGACGGGGCCCGCGATCGATCGAGAGAAGGTCGCCGCCGCGACGCGACGCGCGGGAGGGGTGGCCGGCGGCGGGGGGAAGGGACGGAGGGGGGGAGGGAGGGGCGCGGGGAGGGGGAGGCCAGCTGTTGGGTGAGCCGCCCAGCCCAGCGCCCCGGCCCCAACAGCTGTTTCGTGTGCACGTAAAAAACAGCGCCGCACCGATCCACCATAAACAGGTTATATTTAGAATCCCGAGAGTTCGTACTTCCATAATACTCCGTAGTTCGGGTCGGTACAACACTCCGCGGCTCCGCCGTAGATCACTTCGCTTTCGGGTTCGAGCGCTGAACACTTGCCGCTTGCACTCCCCCCCGTGCATGCCTTTCCGTTCCCGTTCGGTTCCCGATCCTGTTCTCGCGGCTCCTGGAACCGGGACCTGTTGGGTTTCCACGGTTACGGGATGGTCTTCCTTCCGTTTTTCCGGCCTCCGAGTAAGGTCGAAGCGGGCACTCGCATTCGGATGTCTTCCGCGGAGAGGCGATCGACTAAAGGATCGTGTTCGACAGTGGTTCGATGTATCGTTTGGTTCAAAACAATAGAACATAACCTTAAACCGAAGTTTTAGGATTATAGTAAGAAAAGCTAAAAAAATGAGAAATTTCTTAGCAATTTCACTACTCTTGGCCAATTAGTACTCATACAAATCAAAAATCCATCACAAAAAACCGTCCCGTCAGATTACTCAATTGACTTTTGAAGCTATGTCTATTTTTTTGAACCAATCTATATCGATACAATCTCACTCGTTTGATGTATCGAATACGATCTATTTGAAAAGTACACTATCCACGAAATGCATTCTAAGATCGTAAAGTATTGAGAAAACGTGCGAAGTTGGGTTTGGGCGCAACATGCGACTATTTTAACTCCGCGGTGGGCCGGGTTGCATACGCTTAGTTTGCAGGTGAAATTGGAGATTTTCCCACGGCCAACGTGCTCTCGCAATGTACGACCCTCGGGAGAGAGTTTTACGCTAGGTCCCTTAATCAGATGCAGAGTTCGTCTTCGGAAAGCATCTCAGTTTCTGAGCATTGCGTTACGATCGCTTTTCAGCGCAGATAAACGCGTAAAGTATTGAGAAAACATGCGAAGTTAGGTTTGGGCACTGCGTGCGACTATTTTAACTCCACGGAGGGCCGGGTTGCATACTCTCGATTTTGCGGGCGGGTTCCCACGCGCACTCGTGACCAAGGCTCACCGCAGAGTTTAAGTAGCTGCATGTTGCGCCCAAATCGAACTTCAAATTTTCTCTCTCTGCTATACGCTTAGTGCATTAGTTAAAAGCAGAGTTCGTCTTCGGAAAGCATCTCAGTTTCTGAGCATTGCGCTACGATCGCTTTTCAGCGCAGATAAACGCGTAAGGTATTGAGAAAACATGCGAAGTTAGGTTTGGGCGCTGCATGCGACTATTTTAACTCCACGGAGGGCCGGGTTGCATACTCTCGATTTTGCGGGCGGAATCCCCACGCGCACTCGTGAGCAGGCTCACCGCTGAGTTTAAGCAGCTGCATGTTGCGCCCAAATCCAACTTCGTATTTTCTCTCTCTGTTATACGCTTAGTGCATTAGTTAAAAGCAGAGTTCGTCTTCGGAAAGCATCTCAGTTCCTGAACATTGTTACAAATTTGTGCGCCAAGGGCGACCAAATAGTTGATCGAATTGGACGTAAGTGCGTAACGCTCGGGGAAAACACTAATTGTACTAGTACCATATCTCGCAAACTGTGGACGGATCTCAGATTCCGCCCGCAACATCGAGCGTATGCAACCCGGCCCACCGCGGAGTTCAAATAGTTATATGTGACTAAACTCTGCAATGAAACCTGTCGTCCATACAATTTTATGCTTTTCCGGTCTCATCCAAATGTGCAGTTACGCCCTTTTTCAGCCAGGTGACGCATTGTTTTACGCTCCGGGGGGTTGGGTCGCGAAGCCGTCAGGATACCCCTTAGTATTTTAAAAATATCTAACGATAGGTAAAGTCGGCCCAAAATCCTCTGGCGCTTGAGTTCTTACAAAAATAAACCGTTCAATGTTCTGAATATGACGATGAAGAGAAGCGGCTCCAAGCACCGGGACTCACTCATTCTCGACAACTTAGACTGTTTTGCGTCGTTTCTGGTTGTGTTAGTTTTGATACCGATTTACAGTCGGAATGCAGACCACATGGCAACATTCTTCACGTGCTCGCATCGTCGCACAGTGCAGCGAATCGGTGGAGGAATTCAGACATTAAAATGGCAACTTTGAAAGTTCGAACCTTCGTTAATGCGAAACGTTGAGATTTAAAAGTTGGTTTCCTCTAGAAATTTACGATGAAGAGAATCCTTCAGATTTGTAATGTGACGAAAGAAACATCAAAATATGCAGTTTCAGTCAAAACTTTCGTGTCCATCTTGTCTTGAAGACTTGTTCTACTCAGCGTCGTAATCACGTTCCATCGATTTTGGACACGTGTTCAACCTCAAACTCCCAGCCCCAGCTCATTAATGACAGAAAAAATGGGGAAGGAAGAATAAGAAAAAACGAGGACTCTAGATCTCGACGATCTGAATGGAAAGAAATCTACCCCTGACTCCATTTGGAAACCAGCGGGCTGATTAGGTACTGCTATTGATGGACAAAGCGCGACAGAAGAAGATGACATACTCAGGGAGTATGGAACGATATCATTGGTTGAAATTGGTGGTTCCTATAGACTGAGGGATAAAATAGTGGACTAACTGTAGGGCCTCTCGTATGTATTGCCATTAGTTAATCTATTACCCACCGCCTTTGTCCATTGCAGCCACCCGCTTCCACCAATAGGATCCATCCATTTCTTTTTTGTCCTCTTGGTCTAATATCTTTATAAATTTCAATAATCGGCCCGGAGACGCAATAATACCAAGTGCACTATCTTGCCAAAAAGCACTGCGTCTACGATTAAACTTTTGGATGACCACGCCACTGGTCAACGTGCAACGGTTATGGATACGCCACTAAAATAATGAGGTCGTCATAAAAATGGATACATCAAAAATCACAGGATGCACATTGCACATCGCACATGCTTTCGAGCGTTAGAACAGTAATCAACGTTGATGAGCCAGGTTGATCATCGTTGGCAGCATTAACTAATGGATGAGCATGATCAGTCAACACTTGGGCGACCTTCGAAGTTCGCGAACTTCCCAACTCGGAGCGGCACGCTAGACTACTTCCGACGGAGAAATTTGCGCGTGCATTCACGAACGCAGGCGAGGCGCACTTGCATCAGTGGCGACGCGTGAATTTCGATATCATTTGAAGCTATGGTTGAGAATCGATTGTTAAGGTGTTCGTTGCGAAAGCCCCGCTTATCGACCCTTTTTCATAGGTTTAAATGGCAGATTAATCGATACATCGTAAAGTACGCCACGTCACTGACTTGCATAGGAAAAATAGCCCGAGGAAATAATGGATTTCATTGATACGGAATTGTTGTAATATGAAATGCCGCGCAGAGAATACGCTCTTTTAAAACGTTTGTTCCTGTTCATGTTGTTCTTATGCAGTGCAATGAAGGACTTGCAAACTTCTTTAGCAGACTTCGTCATGGCATTCTACATATTTACAATTCCCTGAGTAAATGAGTTACGGTCAGAGACAACCTCCATTGCTATCTTGACTGACAGTGCACTCAAAAAAGAAAACTCCGGCTGTGGGAGCTGTATTCGCAAGCTATATGTAAACATATATCGTCCGCGTTTCGGGCTCACAGAGGCCGAAAGTTCCGGGTATGGCGTCTGGAGCAGTCGCAGCTACGGCTGCGGCACCCGGAACGAACGGTGTGTCTATATAGCCCGTATGTTTTATTGTTTCAGTGGGGTGGAATCTCAGAACATAAGCCAATAAATCAGCAAAAAAGAAAAATTGAAAAAATATTCTTAAAAAAAATAAAAATTAGAGATCACGTTCTGCAACTTTCGTTCGACAAGAGACAACGAGAATTGGGCCCGGTTCAGCATAAGAAACACGATTCGCGAATACGAAAATCGACCATCGCTGAAATTCTCCATCGGACAGCGAGAGGATAACTCGGCAAACGAGATCCACTTATTTTTGTTTTCCTGGCAACCACCGCGCCGGCCGGCGAAGCGAAGCGTCGGACTAATTAGTTGGCGAAATTCAGTCAATAGGAGTGTGTTATGAAGTCATGCATAGATTGTGTTTGTTTACCCGCAAAAATGTGGCACGACCCGGCTCCGGTCACTGACTTCGCCTTGCACGTCGCTACCGGAGTCGAGCTCTCAAAAAATTGCGCATCGCTCCGACACATCTTTCGCGAGTCTTCCGAGGATGAATTGGACAGCATTTTGCAATTTGGAACTAAGAATTCTAGTCCGGTTTAAAAACAATGTATGTGACATTAGTTTCCATATGCACATGAGTGTTTTCCAGAAGAGCCAGAATTTATAGTTCCAAATTGCAAAATGCAGTCCAATTTTGTCTCTTCATTCCTCTGCTCTGCAAGTAAGTGCCAAAATGAAGGTGGAAATTCACATTTTTGGAGCTCTATGACTAAATTCTTTACAATTCTTTAGCTGTCAAGCCACGTCTTTATCAACGGAGATGTTGCATGTGTGAGGAATTTGCGATTTGACTGATGATTCTTATGTAAAAGTTCGCGAGAAACACGATGTGGCCACTGGTTTTCTCTGAAATTAATTCCCACGCTGAAAAAAAGCTCTCTAGTTGAGGCCAAAATGGAGAGGATGTCCCACGCTATTCTGAGAGTCCACCTCTACATCAAAACAACGTCTCCATGCAAAGATAGGGAGCAAATATATTGACAGGGCTGCCACTTTACTTGGGGACTCTAAAACTGAAAACACGGCATCACTGCTAATGTATTTGCTCCCTATCTTTGCATGGAGAGTTTGTCTTGATGTAGAGGTGGACTCTCAGGATAGCGTGGGATATCCCCACATTTTGGCCTCGACTTGAGAGCTATTTTTAAGCTTGGGAGTTGAATTTAGAGAAAACCAGTGGCACCATCGTGTTTCTCGCGCACTTTTACGCAAGAATCGACAGTCAAATCGCAAATTCCTCACACATGCAACATCTCCATTTCCCTTACTAATACGACGACCACGTTATCGCAACAGCTCCCACTCGACTTTCGGTGAAAGCCGGATACGGCCGAGCGGTTCCCACGCGGATTTTCGCGCTTTCCACAGGATC